>JAFKAK010000465.1:0-29262 GCA_019914995.1 Acanthochlamys bracteata
CTAATGGACAGATCTTCTTCCGTCAGCAGCAAACAACGGTTTTTCACCATGTGACTTTTGACGCCCATGAGAAGTTCGGGTTGATTCGATTCCCCCCGCTTGCTAAGTTTTCTTCAAATCCTGCTTCCTCTCTGTCAAAATATTTCTCTTCCATTGGTAGAATCTGATTGTTCAGTGGTATTAGAATGATAGGCGAGCTCAGTATTGAAATGGAATTCAAATCAAAGAGGAATCCGTGTTTCAAGGGAGAAAGGCGGAAGAAAGGGATAGATTGAATTGATAGGCTCGTGCAATCTATAGTCTAGATTCCATTCCCTCGATCCACTCTCATTTATCTTAGTCATTTCGAGAGAGGAGAGAGAATGAAGGTATTGGGCCATACCAACCTGAACTTAGTATTCTATTAGAATAGAAGATTGCTTCATCTTCAAGGATTGGGTGGAAAAAGAGTGAGAGGAAGGAAACATCACTCTCTCTAAGTCAGTTTTGGTGGACCCTTCCCCAACAGAACAAACCAATGCCATTCTTCTGTTACCAGAAGAAGACCATTCTGGGGGCAGTTTTCTCAGGAACAGGTTGAAGAAACTAAAAGGGAACGAAGGGAAATGATCATCTCCAAAAGGACCACAAAGCTTTTGAAGAGATTGGCCGCCATGCTCGGCATCAAGTGGAAGAAGGCTGTAACCCCTCACCTCAGGTTCTTCTACTTTCCAAACCGGGGTAGAAAATCCGTTCCTGTTAAACCTGCTCAACTAAAGCATAAGAAATCAGCCTTGGAAGAATACATAGATTCCTTGTATGACTATGTCCAGTACGAACGGACATTAGTCAGTCACCCTCCAAGAATACTTCCCCGAGGAATTTTTGAGGGTCCTTCAGAAACCAAAGCAAAGTATTCAGAAGTAGTTTTGTCCACCTTAAGACACATTGAAGCATCACTTCTGCGAAAGGACTATCAGCTCAGGGTCCTGGAGTCAAAAGTGGACATTCTGAAGCCCTTATTATGGAACAGCGATTCGAAATGTTCGGAATGAGTCAATCATAAACCAGAAGATTACCAAAAACATTCCAAAGAATCTCCTAAAGCCAAGGCCCGATGAGAAAAATAAGTTTCCAACATTGTTGTTATATGACCAAACCAAGATCAAAGGAAAAGCTCCCCTTTCAGAAGGAATCCCCAAGCCGAGTCTGGTCGCAAAAAAGTATGTCCGGCAGATGAAAGGCAAAGGAGTTGCCTACTCTGTACCTCCAATCCAAATAAAGCTGACTGTATCTCAGCCTAAGTCGAGATGACGATGACTTTGTCTTTAAAAAAGAGAAGGTTGGCATTTCCATGCCTTAAGGACTCCCAATCACCGTCCCTGAACAGGCAGACATGACGGACAATCTAAATTACTGCCCTTACCACAGACGTCTGGGTCACACTCTCGAGATCTGCTACACTTTGAAGTCGTGGATTCAGAACCAGATCCATCAGGAATTGTCCTTGCTCCTTCTACAAATTACTTTCACGAGCAGAACCCAGCACCTGTAACATGGTTGGCTTCGGGAGCGACTCAGATGAAGAGCTTAACTTCCCAGAAGAAGAGCCTAAGATGGTAGACCAGATGCAACTCATAAAAAGGAAGACACTACCCGAACGTCAACCCCCAGTAGCCAAGGACAAAGGAAAAGAAAAGCAGATTGAGATTGCCCTCAGCAAAATAAAAATCCTCCAATGCCTTTCATATCTTTTCCAATTTCAAGAAACTTCCAGCCCTGCTCAGCATATTGTTCGTCCTATGCATGTCAAAAAAGGCTAAGGGACGTTTTGATATATGCCTTGCAACATCCTGAGCTATACAAGCAAGCCTATTTCGCTGAAATTAACATGAAGAAGGTGCTTTATGCTCTGCACACGGCTTCGATCACTTTCATCGATAAAGATCTTTTCTACTGGGAACTAAAGAGCACAATAGGCTCCTCTATGTCACAGGCACAAGTGATGGTGCAAAAGTGAACCCTTTCTTGCTTGATTGAACCTCAGTCAACCTGATGACGCTCATGATACTCAGGAGCCAGGCCATAGACGTCCAGCACTTGGCCCCGAAAATAGCATAAAGCCTGCGGCTTTCCATCAGCACAGTTAGCAAGCTCTAAGATTAATTATCTTGCCCCTGAGGCCAGTCTCCAGTCAGAGGCGAAGTTCTACATCATCAATGCCGACACGTCTTACAAGGCACTGTTCGGGAAGCCCTGGTTGCAAAACTATTATTTAGTCCCGTCTACTCTCCACCAGTGCATGAAGTACATGTGAGATGGCCAGGAATAAAGAATAGATGGAGACATCCAATCCTTTAGTGTCCACGAAATCAAATATGAGGACACTAACTATTTTCTTGATCCCAGGGGTAACATTCACAGGCCAAAAAAATGGAGCAGTGATTAGAAAGAAGAAGGTTACTAAAACAAAGAAGATAGAAGTGACTCAGCTTCCCATCAAACCCCACCTTGGAAGTGATTCGGAATCATCAGATGACGAAGGAGATGCAGCTATGGCTCATTCTGGAGAGTCAGGAGAGTTGAACAGGGAGCTCATGTTGTCAGAAAAAACCCTAACTCCGGGTTCCCTGAACACTTCTATAAATCTTGTTGTTCCTAAAATATAGAAAGGGTAGAGCATCTCAAGACCTTCTATGTTCCCCCATCTGAGGTAGGGAGGAGAGGAACTTTATTCTAACAAAAAAATCCTCATGGACAGGGAAATTCAAGTTTCTACTCATTTCTCAAAGTCTGTAAAGAGGCTGATCAAAAAGTCTGGGTGCAAGCTCAAGCCGTGCCCAATGCCGCTTCTTTCAGAGACTTTAGTATCCACCTCAGAGAAGGGGGGTTTTATTTGAGGAGGAGGTGCCTCTCATACAAGATGTGATGAGCCCAAAATACGTAACGTACTAAACTCCTGCAATATGATCAAAAACCATTGGTCTTCATCAGACTCCGATGAAGAAATGCCCAACATGTCATTCCAAAAGACACTAGTCCTTGGACCTCCGAATCCGAAGAAAATGTCACTATCTTCCAAAAGCCCTAAACAATAGGTTTCATCAGAGAATGATTCATCAGAAAAGGAGTAGGAACCAGAAGACGTCTTAACACGATTGGAAAGTGGCCACAGTCTCCAAAGAGGTTTCCGAGCTCAAAGACGCTCCCCCAGAGCTGGAAATAGAAGGCAAGCAACTGGCATAGTGTTTGTACTAGGAGGATTCTATCCTATTAGAATGAAGCAGGAATCATCCAAAGCAGAAAGCCCACCTACGAGGGTGCGTAGCGGGAAGAGATTGTGCACAAAGAAGAAAAATGCCATTGATTCAAAACCACTTGATATGAAGGACCGAATAGGATTGATGCCGAGACTAGATTCGAAACTAGGGAAGGTCGAAGGTGCTTTGATGGCCGGTCCAAGCCCAATTGAATCAATAGATGCGGGCCGTCTTCGGAAGAGCAGTGGGCAAATCCCCTGGTCCGGAAGCGAATGGCTTGTTTGCAAGTTCCATCATAGGATGACGATTCGACAGTGGGGATGCCGCAGAAGTCACTTCGGGGCGATAGGGAGTATAATCAGTCCACGTGCAGAGACTGTGAGGGAGCTGTTCAAAATTGCTATTCGGCTTCCTTTCCTCTTGGCAAAAAAAGAAGGAGGGGATAAGTTCTTTGCCAGCTAAAGGTGATACCATCTACAACTCCTGAAAGAAGGCTCTCACATCATTTAATTTAAAGGATCCTTCAGCTATTGACTCTGCTACTATTGAGGCATTAAAAGAAGAGTACAAGTTAGCAGGGTTGTTTCACTTTGGGCTTGTTGGCCTGGCTTTTGGCAGAATAACCGCAGTAACCTCCTTCACTTCATACCTTTGATAGAACAGAGATGGGAATTAGGCTGCTGGTAGTACAACAAGGCTCTTTGAAAGAATAAGCTCTTTGAAAGACGTTAATATTCCACACCCGAACCGCGCACGTATAGAAGTAGCTCTTTGAGAGGCGGTCCTTCAACAATAAGAAAAAGAAATGCTATTGATGCAGGCTCGGAATCGTATCCGCTGTGATCTTATCCGCTCTTTGTTTGATAGAAGACTGCTCTCGAATCCCCATCCCTTGAATCCAAGCTAATTGAATCCGAATAGGTTACACATGATGAAGGGGCTGTGAGGGACAGAAGGGATTTGAAAGAAAAAACTGTTTTCAGGAATTGTTGCATCAATAGCAAGGGGTCAGATAGCCACGAATGGGAGGATTGATGCAAAGAATGCTGCTATTCAATGTGCTCTTTGCCCGTTCTTTGCGTAACCGCTGTTCGAGTAAGCCCTGCTAGTCTTAGCAAGTCTGGTACGGAATCAAATAGTAGACTTTGCCTGCTTTACTCTTTTACGGATTTAGTGAAGTATGCCAGTTTGCTAACTCCTTGCTCTGACTCTGCCTCTTTGGACTCACTAGCCTAAGGCTTAGCCAAGACTGATTTTTTTCTATGCAAAGTCCGCCGGTCTTTGCAAGTCAATAATGTCCAATAGGCTCTTTGAAAGAAGGAGCTCTTTCATAGTTAGGATGCCCAGAATCCCCGGCCGGTGATAGAATCCACTGCTCTTTGATTTGAAGGAGGAATTGCACAACTAGAATAAGAGGGTGGACATGAATGCCCCGAATAGGCTCTTTTAGAAGTAAATTGGTCCGGTCCTTCTTCCCCCCTCCCCTCATACTCTAAAAAATGCAATATCTATAGAATGACTCGCGCAGAGGCAGCAAGACAGCCCGAGTATGCAAGAAAACGGCCGAAAAAAGGCGATTTAAGGTACGCTAACAAGCGCTAATAGAGAATTTATCTTTTTTTTTTTTACTTTGAAAGAAAAGTCGTGGCTATGGCAATGGCACTTGAGATATGGAAATCTTAACTTTAGTGGGTTGAAGTTCTTGGCTAAGCAGAGGATGGTGAAAGGGTTGCCGTTCATAGACCATCCAAATATCATTTTTGAAGGACTCGGAAAACATCATCGCGAATTCCGGTTGGAGGCTCACAAAGAGCCACCAAGCCTCTACAACTCATCCACACGAATGTATGTGCTCATTCAATGGAGTGAAATGATTCCCCTATCTCTAAAGGGGCCCGTAAAGGATCTAGCTTTTTTTGGAGCACTATTTAGACCACGTATTAACAATTGACTGTCCTGGAATCAAACCAATCCTTTTTTTTCCTAAAGCGATGTGAATACGGATATCTATTCTTATCATTCACTCTTACCAAAGGGTTCCAAACCTTAGCCAGCATATGACTCTTTCACCCCACTCAATCCAAGTCAGAAGACTGAGTCTCAGAGTCAGTCAAGAGTCCTTCCATACCGAGTGGGAAGGCCCGTCATATTGGTTGGGTCGATGAGTCAGTCGCAGTGGAGTTGTTTGGAGTTTCCTTGGTGGACAATAGAGACCCAAATCAAACTCGTGAGGTCGGTGATGGTGAACCCAACCTAATAGTTTCGAATTGGGGGATGAAATTCGAAAAAATATTCCTGGATCCCACCACGGCCAGAAAGAAACCAATGGATAAGTTCTCCATATCTTGAGAGAGATTTCTATTATCAAGAGAGATTTCTATTATCATAAGACGAGCCTTCCTGAGCCACATACCTGGCTGGACCTAGCACAAATCTTGTTAATGGTGCCGATAATAAGTATCTCAAGCTTATCTGAATCTAATAACCGAATTGCAAAAGCCAGAGACCCTCAAAATCATACTTTCAGGGCAAACAGGCTAATCTGAAGGGGTTCTAACTCACAGTTCTTCCAATGCTTTCTCGATGGGCACGCATTATACCTTTTTTTAGTTCGATCATGAGTGAATAGAAGATGAATCCCCTACGGCAACAACTCTTTCGTCCTCTTCGCTTTCGTCTCGTATTTTCCGGTTTGAAAGATTTTTTTCTCTTTCTATTCTATTCAATAGTTGAATTGCGCTCTTATTGATTTAGCATTTCGATGGTTCTATACATTGATGTGGGTTCACCTCGGTTCGGCAGCAATCTTATTGAGTTCTTTCATTCTGCCGCATTGGATTAGCATTGTATTCGATAGCTGTGAACTTTATAATGACCAAAGCCAGAGGTTCCTTCCCCTTCCTAGCTTCCCCGGGGATTCAACCGACATCTTTTCCAACCACAGAAGCAGCAGACGCTGACGACGTGCCTTTCTTGATGAAAGAAAGAGAGAAAGAAGCGAATGAACAAGCGGATTCAAATAAACTGAGGCGGAGAAATCGAAATGAGTATTCAAGGGAATGGACTGGACAAGATGGACATGAAGATACGAGGTCTGTTTACTTGCTTTTTCTTCATTCCGAGAGTTTGCAGAAAGGCGAATAGGAAGAGAGTCTCAAGTAGTATTTGTGAACAAAAGGTAGTTGTGATCTTGACCAATCGAAGCCCCAATCCTTTATCGAAGGAGTACAGAAGCTCATCATGGATAGGGGCTCGGCCGGCTGACGTACCATCGGCAGGCATTGATTGAGGCTTTCGAACCCCTTGAATGTGCCTAAAACGCTTTTCGCCTTCCACTTTTGATAAACTTCTAGGGTGAATGGCAATTCAGCAACAGGGGTGGAAATAGTGAAGCAGTGCTCGAACTAACACGGGTGATAAGTCCGTCGTCCAATTACGAGTCAAGAACCGCTTAGCAAACTCGGCTGAGCCTGTATCGGAGATTAGGGACTTCGCATAACTAATGCTAACCCCCAGTCGTCCCAATGCAGACTCATACTTATTACTTCCTGAAAAAGTCATGAGTACATCATCACCGATTACTGCATACTTCTCAAAAGTGCGTCCAGGGTACACTTGTTCCACCCTCCACCACCCCAAGCACCACTCTGCCGTCATCCACTCCAGCTGCCTCCGCCCCTCCAGCCCCAAATCCAGCTTCCGCGCACACCCAACCTTCCCCTGACTCCTCTGCACATCCGCCTTCAAGCCCTGCTGCTCCCGGAAAATCATGGTCCTGTCTCCCCGCCCCCTCGTTCGGGTTGGGACCTTTTGAGAGTCTCTTCTGAGGAGATCGACAACCTGACGAAGACGTTTGCTGGAGTTGTCACCTTTCGTGACGACGAACTTGAAGGAGATCGACAACACTGGAACTTGTCACTGGTTGGAAGGTTTCTTGGTGCGAGGCTAACTGCGAGCTTTGCACATAAGGAATTGAAAATGGCGCCCTTCAGCTGACTTCCTCTCACCGAGGTATTTTTTTATTTCAATTCCAGTCAAAGATATGGATAAGGCCCTTTCCGGAGGACCATGGCAGATAGCAGGCAATGTTATGGCCTTGGAACCTTGGAGGCCAAACCTGAAACTCGAAGGTGAAGCTATCACAAAGGCGGCAGTTTGGATCCGTCTTCCTGGACTGCCGCTGGATTATTGGTCTCGAAAGAACATTCTCAGCATTGCTGCTAGTGCAGGGAAAGCGGTCGGTATTGATGAATTCACGGAAGGCAAAGAGCGTATTGGTTACGCTAGAGCTTGTGTCATGGTTGATAGAAACCTTTAGCTAAAGGAGTCACGGTTAGTAACGGCTCAACAAAGTTTTGGCAAGAATTCGAGTATGAAGGTATCTCTAACTGCTGCTTTAAGTGCGGAAAGATTGGTACAAGCAGATTGTAAGGAAAAGGAGACCACTTCAGAACAACTCGTTGGCCTAGCTCCTCTCGCTTGAATCCAGGAAAACAACAAAGACAAATGTGCGCACTGTAGAGAAGAATGCCCCGCCTGCAGCGACATCACAACCTGCTGTAGGTGTTGACAGTCCTTGGACCACAGTACCAACCCGCCGCAGGACAAAAAACCTCAAGAACCCCAACTCTGGCGCTGAGGAAAGTATTGTCCAGCAACCAGTCTTTAATGCACCCCCCAAAGGGAAGACCACTGCATCTAATGCGGCTACAGCTGGAAAGTCTGAAAAAAGACAGGGCCGGGATGAAAATGCCTCATGGCTCCCGGTTCAGAGTCTTATCTACTGATGCCTCCCAGGAACATGAAGTACATATGACTGACGTCAGGGGATTCTCCTTCATCTCTCAAGCATCCACTGCATCTCCTAAATCCTTCAGAACAGCAAAGAGAACCAGAAATAACAATGGAACGAACGGCTCTTCCAGGAACCATACTCGTAACCTCTTTACTGTGCCCATCACCCCTCTCTACTTCGATGAAGCACGGGACACCTCCCCCCCTCTTAAGGTTGGACGCACTTTCTTCCTTGGTCCAATCCCTCTGGCCTACCATCTTCCTCTTCCCCCCTTTCTCTCGAATGCCCACCAAACTCCTCTCCGCTCACGACACCAGCGATATCACCTCAAGCACCAGCTCTCTTAACCTCAACCAACTCATCCCCGCCCACCAACCCATCTAACCCCATCTCTGCCTCCCCTACCACCGCTTCCAGCGACAACCCTTCTTCCCCACCACCAACTCCAGCCTTGGGGTCTGAGTTATCTCCCCCTCCTCAGAGTTCTAACTCTGAGCTTTGCACATCTGAATTGCCCTCTAATATGGACATACTTTTTTCTGAAGAACATCAACTCTCTGGTTCTTCTTCTTTACTACATCAGAAATGAACATCCTATGTTGGAATGTTCGTGGTGCTGCAAAACCAAATTTCTTCACTGCAGCACAACGATTCATTTTCCTGCACAAGATTGACATTTGTATTTTCCTTGAGACACGGATTGCTGATGATGAAGCTGCTAAATCAATCCGACGCTTCGGCAACTCTTGGAAATCATATGTTGTGAATTCGTGTGGCAAATCTGGAGGAATAATTATCCTCTGGAAGGTGGGTTTGGGAGACTTCTCGGTCACCCTCTTCCATCGCTAAACGTCCTCCTTGAAGCCCCGCAGGTCCGGCGGCCGGCCAGCGGCCTTAGCACGCAGGTTTGTGTGTTGATTTCAGCTGGAGAGTCTCCTCGACACCCACGCCCCAGCTGTTGATCACCCCCTTCTATTGTGGAAACTTTCACAATACTATTCTTCAGCACTGCACACCAGCTGTTTGCTCTTTTTTCTGAATGAAGTTGACTCCATTCAATAGCTTGTCTAAGCCTTGGCTCAATCAACTACGGTCCACTTTCTGAGGCTAATGCTATACAGTTCAGTCATGTGTGCTCTCCAAATGTCGATGTGTTGCTTTAGTTCTTGCTTCAGCCCTCGTAGTTGACCCATTGAGAAGAATTCGTATTCGTCAGGAGTTGTTGGAACTTCCTCGAGCACACTTACTGTCATGCCACAAACTTCGCACTCCGTCATTCCTGTAGATGTCCAATTGGATGGATGGTTGTGCTACCTACAAGCTATGGGCCGCATCTATTCAGATTCAGTTGTTTGCCCATCAGCTATGGGGGCACATTGATGGGACCACCCCATGTCCTCAAGTCTGACCCTAGCCTTATCCTCGCTTGGACCGTAGCCGATCGTCGTGTCATTAGTGCAATTTCCCAAACAGTCGCACCTAGTATACGGCTTCGAATCCTAAGCCTTATGGCGGAGCAGAGCATCACAGCCAAGGAATTATGGTAATTTCTTCGGAGTCACTATGAGCAGACGAATCAAGCTCGAGCTTACTCTGTTTTTCAGGAGCTTTGTACCGCTTGTCAGCAGGATCGTACTATTCAGTAATTCTATTACTACATGCAGGAACTTTGGCATCAGCTTTATTCTGTTCAGAAGCGCCCATGTTCGACATGTTCAGCTTGTAGTTGCTTTGAGGAGCAAGGCAAGGCCCTTGAGCAACAGTTTCTAATGGCCTTGCGCCCCGAGTTTGAGGGCATTCGAGGGCAACTGTTGTATCGAACTCCCTTACCTACTTTAGATGCTGCTCTTGCTGACTTGATGTCCGAGGAGACTCGCCTTCGTATGCTAAGACTCCAGATTAGTGAGCTGCTTCTGTATTAGCTGTTCATAGTGCTCGACCTCATAGCACCAGCCAGCCTTTCTACTTCTTCCTCTGATGTTCCAAAGAAGAAAATAAGAAAGCGATTATTGTAGACGATCTGGACATACTATTGATGAGTGTAGGACTCGACCTCCGCGCCCTCAACCTCTTGCAGCAGTTCCAAGTACAGATGCGACCGCTGAGGCTAGTCCTATGACTTATACTACTCCTAGCTTTTCTTCGGAGTTCATTACACAGCTTGCTCAGCAGCTTAGTCAGCAACTTAGTCTTCTACTCCTACTTCTGGGCATGCCTCTTCAGCTCTCTCGACTCCTAGCTCCTCAGGTATATTTCCATTTGCTTGGATCCTAGACTCTCGGTGCTTGCTTGCCAGTCTTTTAGGTGCCACACTTCTTTCTCCTCAGCCTTAAATGAAAGTGGGTCTATCGATACAAGTGGTAAGACCGATAATTCAGCATCCAAGACCTGGCCGATGGCTACTTCCAATTCAAGTGCCACTTCTCTTAACACAACTCGGCGACTTTTAGACCTGGTTCAAGCAATCAAGCCAAAGCAAGACTTACAACGGCAAGAGCTGCAGATGAAGCAGATGAAATAGCAATGGTTATGCCGACATTTTCCCTTATCTTATTTATTCCTTACCAGATTCCATTCTTTCGGTTAGGAAGGATCTGTTTAAGAAGAAGCAGCTTTCATCCGCATCTGGTGGAGGGAGGGGAGAAGGAAGAAGTCTTACCTTAGTAATAGTAAGCCTTAGGGGAGTCACTTTCCGATCCGGGTTCAATGATTAAGGAGTTTGAGTGAACACCCGGTGAAATGGATTTAGGAAAGCACGTGCCATCCTCACCAACATGTTGAAAGACCAGGCAAGATTTAGCTGTTGGAAGAATAGGACCAGCTATTGAAGAAGAAATGGACGTAGAAAGAGGCATTCAAGAAGCTGCGATTGCTCTTGTCGACTCTTCATGGCATAGTTGGCCGGGAATGAGAACAAAAGGAGTAAGCGGTCCTCTCGCTTGGTCTTGGCCAATCTCTGCATTCGAGCGATTCGTGCTTGGTTCTGGGCTCTAGTTGTCGGACTAGGAGCAGCTATATCATCCGCAGCGGATCTTATAGAAGAAGAAGCTATTGATGCTTTTGGACGTCTTTCCTTGCTATAAGCATCGATCTTGCCTTGGTGTTGACCCGAGGAGCGGTAGACGAGGCTTTCTCTGTTCACGACTCCGGTGATATTGAATCAGCCCTTTGGCTTTAGCTGGGCGCCTTGGCACTAGGATGTGAAGCAGTGAACAAAGAGTCTCTTGTCCCTTGTTAGACTGCTCTGGCTCGGTACTGTGTCGATTGGGTCTGAGGGTTATTCCATCCACTTTGTCTTCTTTGTATCGTACCCAGAGAAAGGAGAAGATCGAATTAGCTCTGGTTCAAGGAGCCTAGCCTTCTTTCGTAGCCAAGGGCGTTAAGGCATCAGAGATGGTGGTATAGAATCCGATCTTTCTCTTTGAACGAATCCGGTGCTAGTCTTTACTGCCCTCCTCCCTCCCTAGCTACTTTCATACCAGTCAATCTCACATCAGGAAGAGCTTTTGGTTCTGTGATCAGATCAGCCAAGCCAAGAAGAACCGTTGAAGAATAAGAAGAATCCGGAGTTGGAGGGCCTTCCGAAGTTGGAGTTTCTTACTTCCTTCCGAGTTTAGGAGTTGACAGGACTAGTCTTCTCTGCCTTCCCTCCGAGACTTCCCTTTGACTTTAGAGTGGCCTAGCTGAATGTACTTGAATTGACTGCCCTGCCTTCCTAGCCAGTGAAGAAAGACTCAATCAAGACGGCCAAGTAGTAGGCTCGTGTAGATAGAAGAAGTTGTAAGCGGAGTAGCAGTTGTTCTTGAATTGAATAGGCAGGCAGTTGAATCAGAATAGGTGAATTGACTGTCATTGAGTGCAGAGTCAGACCTGCCTCTCTGGCCTTTGTGTCCAGAGGGCTACATGGTTGGTAGAAAGGAATGCTCTTTTGCAAGGGCTTGAAACTATAGTTTCATGTTTTCCGGGTGTATTATGGAAAAGGATAAGACATACATCTTACTTGGTCCCTTCAACCCCTGAAGTCTTATTTTTGGTATCTGTCACTGTCCATACACACGATCATGTCTCTTGGTCACACCAAGGGGCCATCCCATGGTCCGGGTACCATGACGGAGAGATGAGCGTCATCCCCGTTGTGATCAGCCTACTTTTGCTGGTCACACGTGGGATCGACGTTCATGGCGGCGGGTTTTGCCGCCTTTCCATGGTCTTTCCATAGAGTTGCATTAATTCTTTCTACCCTGGGTCTAGCTTGTGGCGCAATGGTTCGC
Source organism: Acanthochlamys bracteata (assembly GCA_019914995.1). NCBI lineage: Eukaryota > Viridiplantae > Streptophyta > Magnoliopsida > Pandanales > Velloziaceae > Acanthochlamys > Acanthochlamys bracteata. The sequence continues at coordinate 12,306 of JAFKAK010000465.1, forward strand.
CAGCGCAATAGTGCTTGCTATCTTAGATTGCAGACGACCTTTTTGTGAGGTCTGCCATGAGTCGCTGTATCCTTAACGCGTTCAGGGTTAATAAACTTGAAGGCTGGGCTTCCCTCTGACCAGGGGAGGGGACCGATCTGCTCCATCAACACACCTTCACCTTGAAGGGTAGGCTTTTTATACCCTACCTTCCTTTATCAACTTAACGTTTAGTTTAGGACTTTCGGGTCTTGTCTGTGTGTTATGGTTTGTATCCAGAGGATGTTTCGTGGCCGAGGGTATCTTTATGAGGAACTCGGACCTAACACAAACATCATAGTATATGCTCGCCTCACACGCCTATTGGGCGTGTGAGCTCGAGCATGAGCATATCGGTCTTGTGGTAAGGGTTTCGGCCAGTCGTACTTCTTTGAGTTGGCTTCAAGTTGTAAGTTGCGTGGATTGGTTAGACTCAGTCGGTCCTATTGCAACTTATGGTCGGGTACGTTCTGTCTTTATCCAGCTTTCACTCTCGCCCCACCATATTTAGGTCTGGTTTGTGGCGGGTAGAGGAGGGAAGGGTTCTATTATCACGTCATTTTAGGTGATGGCGTGGTCATAGCAGACATCTATGTCTGAATACCTCATGCCGACTGAAGACTGTCTCTTAGCTCACTAGTCGCGGCCGGCTTATGGGATGTGAGGTGTCAACTAAAAAAAGGAAAATTTCACTTTGTTTGATTGTTATATTAGTTGTAGTTAAGTGCGGCTGGGACTTCGAGAACTCTGATAACTGTAATCTAACTCTTTGGTTGACTAGGTCTCTATCACAATAGGGCTTAGTTGTAATTAGCCATTGACTACATAAGACTATATATATATATATATGAATCACTGCCTATGCTATTTTAGTTCCCCCGCCGTCGTCTCTTACACATTCTTCTGTGATTCTATACTCTCTTTCAGAACCTAGGCTCCCTTGCTCCTAAATCGACCCAAACCCCTCACTTCCTTTCTTTCTTTCTTCCTATTTCCTACAAGCTTTCCGACAAGACGAGCGAGAGCGGACAGATTGAGAAAGGCCTCGCGTTCTAGCTCGGGCAGAAGTTTTGCAATAAGTTTTGTGGGCCTAGGGGCTTTTTTTTGTGGCGAATACTGCGCCAGGGGAGACCATAAGTTCGACTATCTCGAAGCTGCGCATAAAATAGCTCGCTCCACCCAGAGCTCAAAAATGGGAAACTGATGCGCCGGAGTAATGAACCTTCCTGGATCCGCATGGACGAGTATTTCTTGTACGACTTGGGCCGACGAGATAGGAAGAATCGGTGACCAAATGCCTGTTGTCGCTCGGGTCGCTTGAGCTTGACCGAAACCAGACGTACCCGCCGCTGGGGGAAGCGGGACTACGTCAGAGGCGGGGAGAGAGACCCATCCCGAACAAGATCTCAGATGCGATCTAAGATGCCCGGTTGCCTATCCGCCGGCTGGCCAATCCCAGCCTAGGCGCAGATATTATTATATATATATAATAATAAGGAAGTTTTTGAGAACGAAGGCCTAGATTCAGTTGGAAAGGGAGAGACAGGAATAGGTGCCTAACCCACTGTCCCTACTCCGATAGCAAATAAACCACCCCGCTATTCTTGAAGTGGAGCTAAGCCGGCGTCCATATATACCACATGATATGCGCGTGTCAGCAATAGCGATCGATCTCTCCTGAAGGGCCTTCTTCATCTCCGTCAACAGCAGTCGTTGCCTAACCCTTCTCACACCCAGGAGGGTTTACCCTCATCAATATTTCCACTTCCATTCTTTTTGGATATGAATAAACCCTACCAACCCACCTTGCTTAGATATCTGTTACGTGCTATGCGGATCACCACAGTTTCTCCATCATAGAGTCCTGTTCAAGTGTTCGTGAAGGGCAGCGCGGGGGAACTGCTTTGCTTGTCGATTGAGAGTGGATTGAGGGTTCGATAGTGTTGAGAAGGCATTACGGTGACCGACATAAAGAAGGTCCTGGGCTGATATTGTTCTGCCCTTCTTTTTCTACCTTTCCCTCTCTCCACTAATCGATTGATCATTCGGATTGAAAGATAGAAAGAGTCGGCATTAGTCACCGGTGACCGGCTACGCCCTGGGCGGTGGTGAATCTCTTTCCTCTCTCCACCCTTCCTTCGAACAACCAATCAATCTCGCCGGTAGGAATGGAAAGATTAGTTAGTCGTATTAAAACTATAAGCACTCGCTTCGCTACACGAGCAAAGCTTTTTTTTTTTGGGGGGAGGGGGGGTAGCCTTCGTCCTTTTCTAAGGAATGGGGGTAATAAGAGATTCCCTGAGTCTTAGTCTTCTTAGGCTTCTAAGTTAGGCTTCTCAGTCTTAGTCTCAGGTACTAGGCTTAGGTTAGGTACTCGAGAAGAAAGGAAGGGAATAGACTGAACTGAACGGCTTAGGTACTCGGAATATAAGGAGAAGGGCGCAGGGAGGGCGCGGAGGTCGATCCTGGTAGTTGGAATGAAAGGAATAGATTCCCTAAGCGGAGCCTTAGAAAGAGGAATGAATGAAATCGTTATCGTCACCTGGAACACTTTGTGGTTCTGAATGTGGATACGGTATCCGAGACATGGATTTGAGAAAACAAGGCGGTTCCATCGTTTAGCTCGGTTGCAGCTGCAGCAGATCTGCAGGTGACTCCTAAGCTCCTGCGGATGGAATTGACTGCTGAGAGGCGGGTCCGGGTTTCTGCAATAGGGAGCAGAGCAGGTAGGTCTTCGGAAGGCCAGCCACACTTTCTGAGCTTTCCCGCTCGCTTTCTGACACTGCCCTTTACCTGAGCACTGTGACGCAGTCGGTCAGGGTTTCCGCCTTTGTTTACGAAGAATTGGCTTCGATTCCCGTTATACGCGATGTGGCGAAAAAGACTGAAAAAGGGAGCCATGCCTGCATTAAGATTTAAAACGTGTCGTCTACTTCCAGGAAATGTTCGGAACAGAGAACTTTCTCTAATACAACGCCGCATTCTCCGAAGATTGAGGAACAAGAGAAGATCTATTAAAAGAAATCTTTCTCTGAGAGAAAATCTAAACAGTAACATCAAATCACAAACTACACGAAAGTTGTCCCTTTTTTATGGTTCCATAAGGGAGATGCACAGAGGAAGAGAACGAACTTCATATATACCTTTTCTACTCAATCAAGAAACAAGATCGGACGTGATTCCGGTTCGTCTCCATTTTAGTGAGACTCTTCCTCAAGCAAGGCAGCCGATAAGTCATCGAAGGGTTTGTGTGAATAATGGACTGGTAAGCATTACTCATTTGAAAGTTTCCCACGGTGATCTAATATCTTTTCAAAAAAGTGAGACGAAGGGTGAAGAAATCAGGAGATCTTTCTATAAAGACATATCAGTTGAAAAAATCATAGGAAAATTCTTGCTGGAGTGGAGAAGAACAAAAACAGAATGGTTCCGCCTACTCAAAACTCAGAGGGGGTGCCACCTACTACTCAAATCCCGGTTTTTGCAAGAGTTGCGTTCTTCTATGCAAGAAGAAGACTTAGAAGGAACAAAGAAGTTTGGATCCGCTAAAGTATGCTTAGGCAGTTCCTTCGCTGAGCACAACAGAATGAAGAGGAATTTGTTTCATTTCAAATACTTCTTCTTATCGAAGAGAAGGAAGGAGAAAAAGCGAAATCTTCCTACTCGAACAATAAGTCCTTTTGTTTCCAAGTCGAATTCTTATAGTAATTCGACCTATTGCTCCGGATCCCCGTTTACTAGGAAGAAAAGAATAAAAAGGATCGAACTACCTACTCATTATTCGGAGGTGAATCATAGAACACCAAAAGCTGTGGTATCTTATGGACCTAACATAGGTCACATCCCTCACGACATAAGATTGAAAGATCCAAACCTTCCTCTTCGGAGCGGAAACGGACGTGGCCAAAACATATAAGAAAAGATCGGCCTAGTCAGGGACATATCTATCCGCGATTCATAGATAGATCTCTCTCTATATAGATAGGTAGCTCCGTGGATAGAGATAAAGATAGGGATCCCCATAGTTAACTAAAGGAAAAAGAAGGTTTCTCGGTTTTTTGACTGCTACTTTAATTCTGGCCTGATTGATTGCCTTTTTTACGATTTCTTATACAACAATCAAGGAAACATCGTGTTCAAACCATTTGTTCATTGAATTGGTCGGAGCGTAGACGAGCGAGCAGAGCCCAGGAAAGTCAGACCGTCATAGAGCAGTCTACTAGAAGTAGAAGGCTGCTGGCCTGAGAGAAGGCAGTCTCTCTCGGGAAACATGGCCCAATTTCTCTTCTTTCTTTTCACACGGAGTAAAAAAAAAAAAAAAATGGTCTTATAATATAAAGTCAAGTTCTTGACAAGTCCCAAGTGGAGGAGATTAAGAGGTTACTATGGAATTCTTCCTTTCAGTTCTATTCGATGTATCGATCATGGATTCCTAAATCACATAAGCCGGGAACGACCCATTACACAGCCCCATAAGGCAGACATCATTGATTGTCATGGATGCTTTGAACATCGTTTTTGAAGACTTCTAACCTAACATACTCGGGTTTCGAAAAGGGAGAGGTCACCTTTTTCGCTCATGTTCCAAAATTAGGAAAGAACTCTTTTTTCTTGTTTTTCTCATTTTTATCATCATATGAGAATTTCCACATTAAGAGCGCATATTGGGCAAGGTAATGATGCCTTCTGTAATCTGATTGAAGCTACTGATATCAAAGAGTTGAATGGAAAAAGTTATGCATTCATTGAACAAGGAATACTGCGGGCCTTATCTCCAGTTCTTATGAATATATTCAACCATCAACATATCATGTTGATTCATATTTGGAGTAAAAAGAAGGAATTTTGCTATGTCAGATATGCAGATGACTGACTTTTTTTTGCTATTAAGAAGGGGCCAGAATCAACAAGGGTAAGCCAATCCAACAGATGTTCATACGTCTTTGGCCGAGCTCAAACTCGAATCAGCAAGCTTGGAAACTCTGTCGCGAAGTCATGAAACCCTAGGACTACTTGTCTCGATTCACTCAGCTCAGACGGCATCTTACTTATGAAGGTGAAGGTGAAGGCACCCATGAAGAAATTCCTAACGAGAATGAATGAATTGTGATAGTTGGCTGAATAAGCCACTTACAGTAGGGGAGGAAATAAGGGATATACACATCCTGCTGCCTCGGAACGGTAATGAAAAGAACCTAATCAGAGAGTCGGTACAGGATGAGGATTTTTGCTTTTCCTTCTCCAATCGATTTTGGCCCGGTGAGTGAATGATGTCAATTGCCTACGCTACGGTTACCGCTTCCTTACTCAGAGCTCAGAGAGACCCCCACCAGCTTACATACACAACAAGCTTAGGCATAGCTGGGAGGGGTGGCGTGAAGTAAGGGCACCAGCCCCGATTCGCTTACAAAACTATTCCCTTCCTATTCATTCCGTCAGATCCATTCGTGCATCTGCTGCTTCCCCCTCAGCCTCTAGAGGACTGGAACATGAAAGACGTGGCGAATCAAGGATCTACTTTTAGAGTCCAAATCCACCCGAGAGACATAACTCTCCCGGCGTTTAGGCCTATTGAAGCGAGGAAGCTGCGGGCAAGGTATCCCGCTACTCTTCCCCCAACTTCTTCTTTAGGATGAGAGAATTCGAGAGGCTCCGTGATTCTTTCTCCCTCGGTCGAAGACAGCGATATCCGAGCATCTTTTACTAGAGGCATGAATTACCAGACTTCCTCGGCGAATCAAGACGATCGGCCCAGTCTTACAACAAAGCCTTTTTGAGTAGGGTGGGTGGAGAGAGGCAGGTCCGGCAATCAGAAAGAACTCGCATAGATTCACATTTGAGGTATCCTTACGTTCGTATGGCCTCAAAACTTACCTAACAGCTCTTGCCTCTGCAACCCTCACGCTTTTTTCTTAACTGCAGCTCGCTTTTATCTCTAGGGCCGCTTGCTTCGGATACCCATGAGGGGAGACAGGGACTAAGCTATGCGAAAACTCGAGGGTAGTATTTTCAGTCTCCACACCGGGATATGTGCTTAGTTCCCAGAACCTGGTATGGTAGGTATAGAGAGTGAACACTTTCCGGAACATTGTATTGTATAGACCGTCAAGCAAGCAGGAGCAGAGGTAGCTAACCGTCCTAATCAACTGCTAAATCGACAACTAAATCAAAAATGGGCTCGGATCTCGATCTCGAACTGCTGAGGGAAAGAGTTGAGGTGAACGTAAGGACTTGTGCATAAGTTCCAATTAGCCTTCCTTCGTTTCATATTTAAAACACGGTTCACAAAGGTATGGTATGGAGTTGAAAAGAAGAGTCAGGCAATATGCGTACTTCAACGAGACTCTGTACTGGAGATCATATGATCAACTGTGGCTTCGCTGCTTGTCAACAGAAAAAGCCCAACAAGCAAAGGAAGAGGTACACGCTGGGATATGTGGCGGACTCGGTCCCAGCCTCAAACTCAAGCGGATGGGAGACTATTGGCCATCAATGCTCACCGATTGCCTAAACATGGCAAGGAAGTTTCACGTGTGCCAAAGATCGTACATTTCTTTCGGCGAGCTAGTACGCACCATTGGAGAAAACCTTCTTGACTCGGCGGATCCTATTTTCCACGTAAGCGCCGAGCGACGACAATGGGTCTTCGGATCATAAGCACCATGTCTCCTTCTTTGAAGGATCGCCTTTTGACCTGCTTCTCGAAAGCCCGAGCCATGTGTGACTGGTAGATCTCCTGTTTTTGCTGTGCCCTGAGACGCCGTCAGTCCAATGATTCCAACTCTGCGAGTCGAAGCGCTACGTTCTGCTCTTCCGTCAGCTGGAGAGCAGTACGCAACGAACTTTGGACTTCGAGAGGGCCCCATAGACCAGCGAATAAGGAGTGGCCTGAGTAGCAGTGCGATGGGTAGTCCGGTAAGCCCAAACTCGGCTCTCGTGTCAATCCTTTTTGTTATTTGAAACAATCTTCTTCTGGGTCTTGTTAAAGGCCTCGGCTAAGCCATTGGGTGCAGCATCATAAGCAGTCGAGTGGAGTTGTTTGGTATTTCTCATAGAACCGATCCTGGTTCCTGAACGGAACGAAGAGATGATCTTCTTTTCTTCTCTGGGACACTGAAGCGATGAGTCCGGAGAAAATCCGCTACTCTTGACCCCTTAACTTCTGTAGTACTGGTAGGATGGGTCTACCAGCTCCACTCATACAAGGTTTTCGAGTTCAAGTCAAGACAGAAAGTACTGGCTCACCGGTGATCATACCATTGAATAGCTTTCCCATGACCCGTACATAAATCGGTGCAGGGATCATGGTTCCAAGTCAGTTCTCGTTGTGGTTTGTTTTGCTTTCTCTTTCCAGTCACGCTTTTCCCTGAATTCTAGTTGAATTCGCCGCCCATTCTCTCTGTTTTTTATGGAGCAGTATCCCACCATCCCTGGTCTTGATTCATACTGCCCTGAATATCTCGACTGTACCAACCACAAGTCAGAGTGCTAACAGTCTCAAGTGGACCAGAACGCTATACCGTCCGAATAGCAGGCGCACACTTGTGCTAGTTGAACTACAATTCCTAACCCTCTGACTTGCATGAAAAAAGGTTGGGTAGAACATACCCAAGCTCTGCTTCGTGATTTGTATAATACCCGTTGATTGCCAGTGACCTTGGTCCACGGTATTCATACAGTCGATAGGCTAAAGATGGGACTCGCCTGTCAACCTTAAGAGATAATCTGCGGTCTAGCTGGAGACGTATATCACTTCAACTTTCAGTTCAAGACCAGGAGATTCATGCGACCTGATAAACATTCCACTCAAAAAAGAAAGAAAAATAACAAGAAATGAGAGCAAGAAGAGCAGGAAGGAACGACAGGCACGAGCGAGAACAGGGACAGGCGCAGAAGTTTTCAATACCAAAGAAAGAATAGGAAACCAAACACGAAACATATGAGACAAGAGAGCGGCAGCGAAGAGCTTCCCTCGAAAGAAAAAGAAGCTCGAGCGTCAGCGTCCAAAAGAGAGAAAGGACTGGAACTGCCAAAAGTAGGAATGGCTTTATTCAGGCGGAACTGTTGAAGGCAGAACTGTCAAAAGCGAAACAAAAAAGGTAGGTGGAACTGTGGTGGTAGGTGTCCAGTCCAGTCGTCCATTGATTCCTGGTTGGTGTGATCTCTAGGTGTAGGTCTTCCAAGTGGGTTCTTGGTTGGTCCGTTCTTTCCCGGTCATAGGTGGGTCTTGTTAGTTTCTGGTCTTAGTAAGTCCAGGTGTAGTTGGATCCTTGTATTGGGTCTATAGATTGAGTTCCCAGGTTGTTCCATTGAGTAAGGCATTGTTTCATAGCTCATTGAAAGCAGGTCTCTAAGGTCCTTAGTGCTTTATGTGCTAGGTTGTGAGTTATATTTGGCTGATATCATTAAAAAGAACTGGAAATAGATTGGTTGTTAATTGCTTCTCCACTCGCTTATCCCACGCACCCCTGGCCTCTATAAGGCCACGGAAGAGAAAGATGAACCTTTTTTTTTTTTAAGCAAGCAAGCGGGATAAACAGAAGCAGAGGCAGGGCTTTCAAGAGGAAAGGGAGTATAGGCGACAATGGGGAAAGAAGAGAAGAGGAAGAGATGATTTGGAAGGAAATACAAGAAAGATAGCCTCTTTCTTTTCTGTCTCGCTACGCTCGTTCTCTGTGGGACCTGTCTCGACTCGGCTTGCTTTCTTGCTTGGTTCTTAATTTTCCGCGTCCCTCGTACCCTAGAGCTTAGAGAGTCAAGCCTTCTTTATCAAATCCAATTCTGACCAGCACATTTTTTTTTTCGTAAATTTATCGAGGCCAGGACTAGACGGCCTGTCTGTTCGCATAACGATTCTCATTCAGTCTATAGTAGCTAATACAAAGCTAGCTTTCGAGCTTGACATCCGCTGAACAAGCAAACGGGCGCAGGAGCTCCGTTTTCTTCGCTTCTTCTCAAGGAAGGGCTGAAAAAAATTTAGGCTTACTCCGCGCTTGATTACTTTCTTTCTTATAACTTTATGGATTTAACAAGATGCCACCAATTAATTAATTCATACTCATACTCTAATTAGAATAATTGGCTTTGGGTTGGACTCTGCTCTCACTAACGTCGTAGAAAACCATTCGTCAAGCGACCAAGCTGTACTCATTCTGTACCCCGATACCTATTGAGGAGCAAATCTCTGCACTCTCGTAGTAAATTCTCCCTTCCTCGATGAACTGATGAACTAAAGTCCAGGCTGGTAAAAAAAACCTTTAGATGTAGAGCGCGAGAAAATCATTTCTCTCTCCAAGCTAGGAGCTGTATTAATAGCTGCTTTAAGTCTGCGCTCTTTAGGAAGGACCAGTAATCGTAAACATCCGAAGGCTATTTTTTTTTAGTCCTTTCATCTCTTTCAGAGCAGAGCCTTAGGCGCTACGCGCCTTGCTTCGCCAATACTGCTAGAAGAAAGACAGGACTAAGTTTTGTTTGATACAGGAGCCGCTTGTTCTTCCCCCTCGAAGGGGAATGAAGGGGGTAGGCTTGTTTAAGTCTTTCCGACCTTCGGGTCTCTTTTCTTCTTTCCCGGTAAGTTGAAATCGTTCCGTTCAGTTCTGTTCCGAGGTGGATCAATCTATACTTTAACAAAGGTTTAATAGAGAACGAAGCGACAAAACTAAACTCCTCTTCTTGTTGCGGGAAGCCCACCCTACTATGTACCGCTTTTCTATAAGCCGGCTTTGTAGATCAGATCTCTTTCTGGTAGCAGTAGCAGGTTTGAGACCGAGAGATAGAATTCCTTGTCTGCTTTCCGAATTCCTGTTTCCGTACTTCTTTTGACTACTCCTGAGATATGTATGGTAGAATAATTTGGTTATGGTGGAGAGTGGGGAATGAAAACACCAATGCAGCAGAGAACGACCGCAAACCAACATGAATGTTGACAGACGACCAACGACGCCTTTGAACATTGGTTTATCTTAGCGTGCTAGCCGCTGCTTCCTTTCGTATAGCGATAACGCTTTCTCTTTTTTAGCGTTCCACCCCGCGGAGAACTCTGGTTGCGCTTTGGTTGGCTTTCTCTTATAGTCTATTTTCTCTGACTTGACTCAGCTTGACCTACTTGACTCAGCGGTTAGAGTATCGCTTTCATACGGCGAGAGTCATTGGTTCAAATCCAATAGTAGGTAAAACCGCCCCCCGCTTTTTGCCAGCATGACAGCAAGCACAGACTGGCATCAAGGCGCTTGCGGCTGAATGACCAAGGGTTGCTTCCACCCTTCGGCCTTCTTCGACCGACAGACAAAGAACCCCCCCCCTCTTCTTCTCTTCATGTATGTGGGCTGCCTGCCCCGTCCCGAATGGACGAAGAGGAAGAAGCAGAAGAAAGGAGAGAGATTTTCTTTTTTTAGAATAGCGGGGGAGCGCCGTGATAGATGGTGGTAGTACTTGCTTGGCTGGTTCCTAATCGTCCGAACTCCGTTTAAAAGAAAAAAAAAAAAAAGCAGGATCATCACCTTTTTCAATTCCGTCGGGCAAACAACACGCCCTAAGCGTGACAGCATACAAGGGAACTTTTGAGGAATGGCAGGTTAAGGCAGCTAAGCCCCTAATAAGCCTAATGTTTTCTGGTTTTGATCTAATTCTTGAAGCACGAAAAGAAGCGTAAGCAGAAAGAGGATTCGCAGAGGAGAGGTAGGGAGAGAGGTGATCAAGCTAAACCTAAACGCGCCCCTCACTTGCTATGGCCATCCAAAAGCTTAATAGCAAGGCTCGTATCATAGTAGTTGAACCGAAGTTCCTTTTTCTTTTGGTTGGTGTGAAGTGAATCGCAGAGGAATGAATGTATGTGGATTGGACGGCAGATCAGGGCAAGTAATAGAGCTTATGAAAGCAGAATAGGTACAAAGACCCGCGTAGAAAGAGATAGGCAAAAAAAATTGGCAATTGAATTCATTCAGTTGACCGACAGAAGAGGGAAGGGTTGGAGGGCAGATTCCACCGATGAAAGAAGCCAGGCCACAGTTGACTCTCGTAGAATGGACAGAAGAGGCTACACTACAGGATTCGCACCAAGGCAGGGCCAATCAGCGAGACTTAACCAATAAGACTAAACAAGGAATTGACTGAATAGGACACTTTCGGTTTCAAGCCTATGTGACCAATGCACTTTTATGCTGCCTTCACTCAAAGGAAAGCACTTTCAAAGAAGCAAGGGTAGAATAGGTCAAGATAGGTACCTAGCTATAGTTGTATGAAGCTATCATAATTGGACTTTTTTTTGCTTTGTCAACTTGGAAATCAACCTTTGCTTATCCTCATCTTCCGGATCTATATCTCTATTACGAGCATCAGTATCTGGACTTGACCAAACTGAATAACCATCAAAAGATGATGACTCCTGCTTCTTGGCCAACAGACGCTTCTCGCGGGAACACTGCAACAGCAGTATAGGACTACGCCTCGTTGAACTTTTTTTAGGGGTATAGCCGACCTCTCCCCACCATCCGCCAAGCACGTAGAATAATGATTTATATTTATGAGAAAGAAATCCAAGACACCCAAAAAGTATTCATTCCACGAAAACTCAGAAATTCCGTTCAGGCGGTAGGATAAAGTGGAGCCCGATTCAATAGAAATTCATGAGGAAGTTGTATCTCTTTAGGGTCAACTCCAGCGTCGAGAAATTGGTTAATCGGCAAAGATACATGGATTTGGTGTCCCGCCCAAGAAAGAGACCCAAGTCCTAGTAACCTGGTGATTCAACATAGATTCTACATCTTGGAACCAAGCCAATTTGGGGTTTGTGTTAATGGTACGGCAAAAAGCATTAAGGCTGCAAAGATCAATGCACTGCGGTACAATAGAATAGAGTTGTAATTCACTGGAGCGAGCCACGAGAAAAACAAGTGCAAATTATGCCTATAGTGGAAGCTATGCATAAAGTTCATACTCATCTGTTGACGGAAGAGAGCCTGGTTTGCCAACCTTTGCTTTTGTTGTGCCGGAAGGCTAGGCAAGAGTTTTCTTTTCCGCGGATGACGAGGCTTAGAGTTCCCATTACGGCAGCTAGCTGAGACAGAGCCCATTGACCTAGGAGATGACCTCTTTGCCCAACGAATTGAAGACCCCCGGAGTCAGCTATGGCTGGGTCAGCCTTAGTCAAGTTGTAGAAAGAGGTCATCTACATAGCACTCAACCTTGTGTTGTAATGAGGAAGTTCTTTATTCAATAGAGAATATCGTACATAATACAAGCAAATGACATCATAATCTCAAGCCTAACCCTATGCAAGCCTTCTTAGCTAATGGAGACAGAACGGAGTCATTGGCTAGGAGGTTGGGTTGATTGCTGGTTTGGTGAAATGAAGGGGGAGATAAGGTTATCGAACCTATAGACTAACAAGCAAGACGACTTCGGTTCCGACCGAACCTTTAAGCGAGAGGGAACTTGGATTTCTTGGCCTGAAGCGTAACAAGGGCAAGATGAAGGAAGCGGGATCAAGCTTTCAAGGAATGGACGAAGTCGAATTTGATTATCAGGAGAAAGTTGCTCGTGGCGATCTTAAGGTCCTTTACGTGCGGACAGACAATCAGACAATCAGACGGCGGATGTGTTCACTAAAGGCCTCTCTTCCTCTCGCTTCTTCCAGTTGCGTGACAACTGGCTACTCCAGCATGGATATGAGCAGAGGGGAGTGGCCTTATAAAAGGTTGGGACAAGTTCTGGGCAAATGCTCAACGAAAGTCTTGGTGAATCGCTTGAACCAGCTCATGTTTACCACTGCTCTATCAAGACCGGCCCAAATAATGTTATTCCGTTATTACACCACGTGTATTTGCTGCCTTTATATCCACATAAAAGAATGCCCCATTACGTAAAGGGGCGTGAATCATCTCCTGAAATTCCATCATCGCAAACAAAGGGGGCCGACCTTTTCATGAGTTTCCGCGAGAATATGAAACCCATAAACCAAGCATCATTAGATGAGACCGCTATAGTTTTTCATTCATCCCAGGGCGATCAGTGATGCTGCATTTGGCATAGATAAAGGATAGATAGCCTAATACCAACCAGTATAGATCAGCCGTGAAACATTGAGTTGAGGTTCTCATTCATCACTCCAACCAGATTTTGCTGTCCTCCGTGCTCTTGTTGCTGGTATTAGGGAGGCCCATCTTTCTGCCAATCTGCTGCATCCTCGAATAATGTTCTATCATAGGTTCAAGAATGGCTGCAATGCAAACTGGATTTTGATAATATGTGAAAGTCTTCTACGAGATTCAGATCTTGTTATACCCCGGATATTCCAGATAAGAGCTTTCATCATGAAGTTACTGAAAGTGGGGATGAGCTACATCTTGCTCTACTGATCCAGATTTAGATGTAGTAAGAGGTCCACCTTTGACTTTTGAGTTCTCAACTTTTTCAACTGGAGCATGAATCTCTCTGATTTTCCTCAACCAGAATGAGGATGCCCCCCCTTACTAGAAAGGGACAACCAAGCTGCTTCAGCCCTTTCGATTATTAGTCGGGGCTCGCTCAAAATATGTTCCTTATCTGATAACAAGATTGGTCTCGCCCTTGTTGTAAGCAATTTCTTACCATCCATGATGAAGGAAGTAAGATCAAAATCAGAAGATTCGTCTCGCAGGAAGTTCTCCAATTTTCTGACCAAAAAGAACAATCTCTATCGCTGCAGATATGAAAGATATTCTTTGCTGATTTGCTCACCTGCAATGCTTTTTTGGGCCCAGTCTTCTCTATGCATGCATTTAATAGAGAGAACTGCAAGAAATCTCTTTTTATTTCTATAAACAGAATAGGATTTATTCGAAGAGATATCTACCAATGTCTCTTCTTTTGGAACGATATCAGAATGATTGTTCTCAGAGATATGGCAATGAGACTGCTGTAAAGGAGAATTACTAGCATTGGTATCAGGATTGATTCATCAATGTATTGAGAGCAGATGGAGCAGGATCATGAAGGATCAAGCTCGAAATTTTTAAACAATTGTTCTGCTGGGAGTGCTTATTTAACTTAATTGATTGGCGTTTGGGAGGGATCAAAAGTTGGGTTCTCATTATCTGAGGGCTGAAAAACGATCTGGTTGTTCTGATGATTATCAATGGCTTTCGTGAGAATCTGAGGCACGTAGCGCTTTGGCTTTACTCATTTAGGGCTTGCCCTATTGTGTAAGGAGAAAGGCTTTCAGAACCCATTTTAGGTTTTTTATCTTTTTTCCATAGGTTGAAGAAGATGTCTGCAACTTTCATTGTCGTGGCCTCGAAGCATGCAGTGGGAACAAAACTTAGGAACTCTCTCGTAGATGATTTTCTGCCATTTGCCTCCTGCACCCATTCCTAACCAGATCCGATTTTGCCTAGGCTTTAAGAGATAGATCTATCTCCACGCCAAACTATTTTCACAGTGGTCTGGCCTCCGGGCCATCAAATCTCAAAACCCTACCTATCACCCCGATTTAAGGTAGTCTGAATTGAAGAAATTAAGGGGAAGGTTTGGGAGAGAGATCAAAGTGCAATAGAAGATTCAAAGCGCGGATAAAACCAAGGAGACCAGAGAAACTTGAAATAATAAGCCAACATGACGAGACGAGCCGCTTGAATGAAATCTTCTTGTGATGAGAACCTCAATAGAACTTGTCTTGAATCGAGTAATCAAATATGAACTGAACTCTTCATCATCCAGTGAGTGCAAACATGAGGTCTAATCTCATCTACAGAGGGACGGCCTGAGGATAACTTTTCTATCAAAGAAAAGCGTAATGGATCTACTGATCGGTGAATCTCATCATAAGTGAAGCACACACCCAGATGAGAGATCGGGCTTTTTAAAGGAAGGGGCCCATGCATGTTGTAAAGGTGGCAGACGAGAGTTTTTTTTCCACCATAGCTGCGTAAGACTTAGAAGAAGAAGGATCTGGTGGTCGGGATGAAGATCTTCCATTAAAGAAGGATTTGGCAGCAGTCAAAGTGGCCGGATCGGCCATGGTTGGCCGGAAAAACCAGCCACATCAGGAGAATCAAGTTGGACTCGCTCCATAAAAGCCACTCTGGCCCCTTTCTATTCCCCGTACGAATGATTGATTGAACGATGAACCCGGGAGAGAGGAGAGAGGCGCATCTGTCTGAATGATGAACGAGTAGCGGCCTCATTTCGTCGAATTTGAAATCTATCTTGATAGATAGAATGAGTCAATGCGCATTCCCTGGTAAGATGTTTGTACATATTTTCTTTCCATCGCATTGGCCGGACCTTTTTTGTCTCGCCCTACATACATAAGGGAATCGAGGAAGACTGGCGCCTACTAAACTAAAATAAGGGAGGAGGAAAGCGACCAAAAAAGTGGAATTGAAGGCTACGTCGCCTGTCTCTGGTTGTCGAGTTGGGAATGGGTCCGGGTTCTCCATCCCAGTGAGAAATAAGCACTGCTTGCAACTTTTAATCTCCGTGCTTTTTTTTTTTTTGTGTTAGCCGCTCACTCGGCCGGCAAATATGCACTTTCTATCCAAGGGAGGAGGCTCTCTCAAACTCCATGTTCTCAGCTGGCCTAAGAACTTGAAAATCACTTCCTTGCGTTTAATCCGTCAGTTTATTACCGGCCCCACCGAACCAAAGGCTTTGCCTGGCATTTCCAAGTTCTCTCAAAACAAACAACATAAGAAGGGCTTTGCAATAGCGAAGAACTTACTTCGTTTCGTTGAAATGAGCGAATCGAGGCCGGATGGCTTCCGATTTAGCTATTGAACTTCCCTGCTCTGGTTCAAAACTAGCTAGGCATCTTCCTCAGTCTCGTTAACCGATGTTCTTTCACTCACCCTCTCGTTACCACGCTAGCTTGAATAGCCAGGCATTTACCTTGGAATCGCGGACTGAACACCAAACCTGAATTACATTACAAAAGGGCTTCCCTGTTTGCTTTCGCTTAGCTGATCGTAGACCACCCTTGCTAGGATAATTCATAAAACCTTGCTTATCCTTCTTATGAGCAAGCTTTCCTCTAACTTAGTTAGACTGCCTCTTTCTTACGAGCAGGTAACCTACCTTCTAAACCATGCCCCCACTAGACTTTCTTCTGAGCCAGCTTTTCACTCTTTGTTTTCCATTGGACTTATTTCAAACAAACTCGTTACACTCGCACCTGAAACCACGGGAAGGCAGAAAACAAAATGGGGAGCACGCTTCCACCTGCAAGAACAGAGGGCCCAGACCAACCACAGACAGATGCAACCACACATACCAAATCTTGCAAAATTCAGTAGGGTAGCGAGACACAGTGGCGACTGAACGATCGGAAACACAGGCCTGCGCGCACGGGAGGCTGAAGGAAGCGGGATGATCAAGGAATGGACGGGCGTAGGCTTTATAGTGAACGCAGACCCCCTGACTGAATCAATGACCACATCATGAGCCGAGAGAAAGAGTTATACTTCTTTATTGCCTTGCGAAGAGAGATCGAATCGAAGAAGACAGGAAGATTTTCTGACGCAGTGCGGGCACTGGATGGAAAAGACAGATAAGGGAAGAAGCAAGCGGGAAAGGCATACCTCAACTCACACCAATCTCCCACGGCGAACATCTATCTGCACGAAGCCGACCTATGGATAGAAAGATACTGGAAAGGCAAATGAAATAGGGAAGGTTTGAGATAGGCGGATGGAAGCAGCCGAACAACCGCTGGGGCTTCAAGCAGTGATAGCTAAGGCCGCCCAAAGCATTTCAATCGGAAATCAAGCTCTGAAAGCATCCTGAAGCAGAGGATCACGAAATGCAACAAGGGGCGAACCAAGCGCGAAGAAGCGAATCAATCAGAATGGTGAAAGGAGGAGAGGCAAAAGAGAGATTTTCGAGCGCATCGCACTGCCGCATAAAATAAACAATTGATCTGTGGATGAGCAACCTTTCTCTGGAAAGGAATAGTGAAAAGGAACTG
>JAFKAK010000466.1:7500-26718 GCA_019914995.1 Acanthochlamys bracteata
GTCTTTGTCATTTGATCCAATAGCGTTCCGTTAGATAGGAACAGATTTGATAAATACTGATAACTCTCGGATAAGTATTATAACGGAAAGATCCATTAGATAATGAACTATTGGTTCTAAGCCATCTCGGGCGATGAATCAACGATTCGAAGTGCTTTTCTTGCGTATTCTTGATGAACCAGCGATTATCTATAGATGTAGGAGGATTTGTTTGGGAAGTAATAAGCGCCTTTGACATCTCTTCATCTGCAAAAGAATTCTCGACGTGAAAACACAGAGACAAAGGGCCGATCTTTGAATAGGAAAAGAATGGATCCGCAGGGTCCCAAATGAATCAGCTTATTCGAAAAAAAGCCTTGTTCTTTGGAAGATCTATCTCGTGTCTGGTACTGCATGGTTCCACCCTGCAAGAACTCGAATCATTCTCTTGAAGCTCACCCTCTTTATGATAAATGATCCGCTTGCCCCGAAATGACCCGGCCCAATAGAAATCCCAATTCAGTGGGCCTTTCGATACAATCAAATAGGTGCCACAAGGGCGCCATATTCTAGGAGCCCAAACTATGTGATTGAATAAATCCTCCTCTATCTGTTGCGGGTCGAAGGCTCTTTCTCCTTCCCCTTCTTCAAACTCCGATTCGTATTTTTCATATAGAAATCTCTGATCAACGATAGAACAAGATCCATTTTGCATCATATCTAACTGATTCCTTGGTTCGGACCGAAGAAGTAATGTCACTCGATTATTATCATCAAACTGACTGCAATCTTTTTCTGTCCGTGAGGATCCCACCAGAGCGCCTTCTACTTCTAATAGGCCATGAACTAGAGCAGAATCATTCTCAACGAATCCATAAGTGATCAATTTTTTCATCGGGTCAGGTGAAGACCAAAGATCTTGAGCGACCGATCCGGCAGAACAACTCAAAAGATAAAAGTATCGTTAATTTCTTCATGCTCGTTCCAAGTTCAGTACCATTTGTACAAATAGAATCCCCTTCCTTACATGATTTCTTCTTCATATAGATAGATATAGGATTTATGGGGCAATTCCTTAGAAGTACATTTTTGTGCAATAGCCCTTCTATCTGATGAAAAAGATCCCATGATCCTGAACCGATCTTACCTGGGATCATAAATCCCAAGTTTGTCTATGAAGAGCTGATCTAATTGTATTAGTTTCTATAATTGATTTCTTCTGTGTAATACTAATTGATAGGGCCTCATTGATAAGTGCTACAAGATCTCGTGCATTTGAACCCATGGTTATGGACCCGAATCCGTTAGTATAGAGCATTTTCTTTTCCAAGTGAAATCCCTAGTATAGGAAAGAATGAAAAAGTGCTTTCGTTCTTGTGGAATAAAAAGCCTTCGTATCTTAATGCATGTATCTAATTTATTCGGAGCTATTAAAGTGGGATCCACTTTTTTGGGAATATGAGTCAAAGCAATAACAAGAATATTTCTAGTGGAACATCTTTCCCAATCCCTGGAGAGATAGTTCTCTAATAGACCGAGGGATAAGTAATTCGACTCATTCACAGACAGATTATGAATGTTTGGAATCCATATTATGCAAGGAGACATTGCTTTTGCTAATTCAATTGAAGGGTGATATCAAATCGGTCTATTTTCGCCCTCATATACATAGTCGTCATAGTTAGCAGCTCCGTATCAAGGTCATCATCCATATCGTCACTATCATCAATATCCATATCGTCACTATCATCAATATCGATATCGTCACTATCATCAATATCGATATCGTCACTATCATCAATATCGATATCATCAATAAGATAACCTTTAGGCTTGTCATCCAGGAACTTGTTCGGAAATACCGTAATGAAAGGAACATAGGAGTTTGTCGCTAGGTATTTGACCAAATAGGATCGTCCAGTTCCTATAGAACCTATCACTAAAATACCCTAGAAAGGGATAGGGCTAAGCAGGTGAAAAGGGTTTTCCATGAGATCGGAAATGAAAACTATTACCCCACACGAGGTTTGTGAATAAGTGATTGTCTGATAATGAGCAAGGAATATCCGTCTTTCTGCTAAACAGGATCTATTGAACTCATAATTCATTAGAGACTTTTTATGAATGTCAACTAAGTATCGTAAAGTAAATTGATCCCGGTTGTTCAATCATTTGATAACCAGAGTCATTCTTTGATAAACGATCACTATGAGTCAGACTCAATAGAATTTGATCAATCCTTTTTTTCTGTCGTTAAGGTGGAGAACTGAATCAAAATTCTCTTTCTTCATCATCAATTGAATCACTGGTCGCGACCCAGGATTCCATTTATCATCAATCAATCACCGTTCACGTTTTTTCTTTTTCTTATCAATGAATAGATCTCTTTACTTCTACGACTTAGATGTCTCGTATTTCTCGAAAAAGTGATTCGATTGATGGGATTTGGTATGATACTTATGAGATCGATGAGATTGATATTCAAATAGTTCTTCTTAGAACGTATTGATTTGACCCCATAAGTGGGACCACCGCCCAATAGCATGTTGCCACCAGAAGCAGAACCCGTATTTCTTCCGGAGAATCTCCTAATTGTTCCAGAGCAACTAGAAAGAGATTCTTTAACCAGAAAGAATTCAGTTCAGATGTAGGATACCTATCCAAAAGTTTTCGCAACTCAATCATGTATGATGGAATCATCAAAAATTGGATCTTTTCTAACTCTGTCTGTAACTCACTAGAGGCTCAGGAAACAAAAAGAAGATGTATACAGACAGAGATCCAGCAACAAGAAAAGAAAAAAAGTTGAATAGAGGAACTCCCGAGCATTTGTTGATCTCAGATGTGTCCATATCAATGAAAGGGTGACTCATTATTTCGATGAATCATTTCTTCGGAGAGAAGAAGATTCTGTAAACACTTACTCGAAATCTCACTTATCAGAGTCCATTGTGGAAGAATCATACAATCTTTTGTGAAAGAATTGGCCATGATATATATGATCCATGCATAATATCATGAAAAATGGATACCATTTTTTGACTGCTACTTAGTATCGGCAATGGGTCTGAAAAAGTATCTAAAAGGATGAAATTTAGATATTTGCACCCTGTCGAAGTAAGGAACCATGGCATATATGTTTGGAACAGATTCCATTTTGAGAGATTTGCAAAAGCACTATCCCCTTGAAAGGTTCTATACATCTCCCCTTTCTCAACGCATTTCTTTAGACAAAGACTCTGTTTTTTCCTCTTTCCGGATGGTAAATATTTCTCAGAACATGGAGTGTGAATCAAACCCATGTTTGAATTGAAACTGAGATACTGATGTAAGTTCTTCCCCTCTGAATCAGATAGATTCATATCTGAAAAGAGGCTGACAATAAGTTCTTTCCAAATTGACTATTTGTTCCTCTGTTAGAAGTGTTGCAGAAATGTCTGCGATCAGTAAATAGCTCTACGAACGAATGGATCGGATCGAATTGGAAAATGGAAAGATTTGTACAAGTTATACGTTTCGTCACCATTTTGTGGAAAATCGTTAGGGTTAGGTATGAATATGTCAGATACCTGTGACTCGATTGGTGAAATAGTCTCTCTCTCCAAAAAAATATTTTTTTACCGTTACCGACACACAAAAAAAATATTTTCTTGCGAATGAACAAGATATTGAGAATTGTCCATATGGAAGATCATAATTATTGATACAGGTCTTTTCGCATAAAAGGAATCCTTTGTTACAATAGAACCAAGTGCTGTGGATCATTCAAGAATCGAAGTCGATTTGCTTTATAAAAGAAGATATCAATGAACTTCTATCAAATGGTTTCACAGGATTCAGCCAATTGTCTCGATCGTGGGATAGCATTGAAATAGGAATCCGTGTTATCAAAAAGATTTCCTGCGATTATTTCTAGTATGGAATGAGTCAATCATCCACTTTGGTATCTTTTTGAACAAAAATGAGAATATTGTTCCCCCATTGATCAAGAATTTCGGTCTTTGGGAAGTATCATGATCATCCAATAAGAAGGGTTTCAATTTCTTCAAATGAACGATTTGAAGACCTATTGATTCTAACACCTGATTGCAGAGTTGATCATTCGGACCTTTCAATTCATAGATGTGGATCTCGGACCTATGAATGGGGATATTCCCGATACTCACAGAAAAAAAGGAAAGTGGCTTGGACAAAAAGCGAAGTGACTTGGACAAAAAAAAGTAACTTGGACAAAAAAGCAAGTGTCTTAGACAAATCTTGTTTGTCGATAGCTTCGGACCAATCAATCGAATATTGATTAATACGTAATCGATCGAACACTACTTGAAAACAGTTCTTCTGTTCAAAAAACGAAATGTTCCAAATGTTCCTGGAAATTCTTGCTCCCATCAGAGCATTTGTATCTATATGCATCAAATTCCGATTCATGGATCTCTCAGTTCGAAATAAGAGGATCAAACCATTTCTTCTGACTCTTTTTCCAATTCGATAAATGTTGGTTGATCGTATATTTCATTATAGTTATATGATTCAAGTATCATTTCCTATTTGACCCCCTTGAATTCCATATTCGAAGTTGCGATCGGATCTATTCATTAAAAAAATCGATTCGATACATTTCTTATGTACCCATGGATTCTATATTGGATTTGAATCAGATCTCGGATCAATCTATATTGATTGACTGCCTCCGTTTTGTTGTTTGCTAGCAAATACTGCTGTTTTTAGTTTTGGATCTTCCAAATCATTCCCACAGTAGATACGGACCGATTTTTTTCTGATCCTTCGATAAAAGATTCATTCTCTTCATAAAAAAGGAGTAGTAGAACAAAAAGATTTCCTTTTCGATTCATCTCTGGAGTTGAATACCTCATTCAAAATTTTTTGATCATCAATCCGTAGGAATCAATATAAAAAGCAAATCCCTATGATACACAGATCCGGCTCAGTTATTGATAAGTGAATAGATCTGCTATTTCTTGAAATCTCTCTTCTGATTCAAAATCGTGGTGTAACGTGTATCCCCCTTGTTCAGTTGTGGAATAGATGAAATAAATCAAAAAATAGATTTTTGTTCAAGAATGAAATCTTATTGGAACTGTCCATATCCAGTTCATCCTTCGGAACCATATCACATCCCGGATCTGATGAAATAGGATGAATTGAGACGGTATTTTGTAAATACGTAATTATCTTGAATATATCAACCATTTCTTTATTTTCCGATCGCCTGGAAGGACAAAAAAACATCTTGTTTTTCTTCAATAATTTCTGATCTCTAGTGGACCTCTCAGTAGGATTCGAACCCAGATGAAGTTCTGACCATCTGTCAGAGAAAAAAAGAACAATTGATCTGGTAGGATTCCCAAGAAATTCTTCGATTTCTTCTGGAAGCAGAAGATTATTCATCTGCTTCTCACGTCCCGTGAATAGCCGGGACATTGAGGAAGATCAGAAGGCATTTCGGGAATCGATCTGATTCTATCTCTGTTAGTTCTGTTTGAAGAAAGGAAGGATCCCAAAGAATCGATCTTTCTTTTAGTTGCTGAATCTCTGTTTGATCGATCAATGTGTGATATTCTGAATCCTCATTTCTAATGGAATCGAAATGATCTCTGGATTGATCAGAAGATCCTTTCAATTGGCTAGAATCCGTTACTTGAACGAAAAAAAGATCTTGTGGAATCATATTGAATATTTGACAATACATTCCGTACCTTGCTAAAAAACCGATCCTTGTTTACCAACCACACATTGTCTAACCAAATCAATTTTTCTCTCGATACGTTCCTCAAAAAATCCGATTCGTGCTGATTCTTCCCCCAACTAACGGAGAGATCTTGTGGGTGCCACATAGGAAAGTGAGCACAATTTTGCAAAAAAATACCCCTCTTGTTTCTCGAAGAGATGGGAAAGATGCTCAATATCATTTGATTGAATAGTTGCCTCAGCTCCTTGTTGTTTGAAAAACCCTCCCCTTCAATTGGTCTTTTTTTCACGAAAAGCAGACATGAGATAACAAATCAAGTCTTTCCTAAGATTTCGAATAGCTGTCCCGAATTCAAGTTGATTATGTTTCGCTTCTTCCTCGAGAAAGACGATCAAACAATTCCCAATCATGGTCCTTGCGGATCGGATCATCCGTATGGAATAAAAAAATAAACTCAGATATTTGCTATCTTTCTCTTTGAATGAGATTTCCATTCCAGCTACAGTTTCATTAGATATCTTACAACTAGAATCCCTCTTTTTCCGATCCGGTTCCTCCACCACCGCGAACCCCAGTTAGATTCAGACATGATACACTTTTTATTTATTGGGAGAACCCAAGTACTCTCTTGTAGATGTGGATCCATGAAACAACTCAGAAATCTTTTCCTTTTTTGGAAGATAGAGGCGAAACAATCAACCTATTGATATTGGAAGAGACAAAAGATTCTTCCAATGTCTCATTTCTGGGTCCAATGGAATTCATAGGTATAGGAAGAAGCCCCATCAAATAGAGATTTTTTCTTTCGACCATCTTTCGATTGTTAATACGAGATATAAGGACCGCTACTACAAGCAGTACTACACCTTTGATCGCGAAATATCGATTGCTTGTTGAACGTGAAAGTAGGATACTCCAAATTCGGGGGTCAAAGAGTTTCATAAAACGTTCTTGGTGGAAAAAATGGGAGTGAAAGATCCCACTGAATCAATTTGATCCATGAATCATAGTGAGAATTCTTGATCTCTCTCAATATCTCTCTCAATTCGAAGATCCAGGATTTGAATTGATGTCCTTTCATTGATTCCTCCTAAAGATTTCATTTCAATTGGAATTTGGTTATTCACGATGTACGATGATCCCTGTTAAGCATCCATGGCTGAATGGTTAAAGCGCCCAACTCATAATTGGCGAATTCGTAGGTTCAATTCCTGCTGGATGCACGCCAATGGGGAACGTGTTTAATAAGTCTATTGTAATTGGCTCTGTATCAATGGAATCTCATCATCCATACATAACAATTGGTATGGTATATTCATACCATAACATATGAACAGTAAAATTCAATTCTTATCGATACTGGAACTCATAGGGAAGAAAATGGATTTATGGATGGAATCAAATATGCAGTATTTACAGAAAAAAAAGTATTCGGTTATTGGGAACAATCAATATACTTCTAATGTCGAATCAGGATCAACTAGGACAGAAATAAAGCATTGGGTCGAACTCTTCTTTGGTGTCAAGGTAATAGCTATGAATAGTCATCGACTCCCAGGAAAGGGTAGAAGAATGGGACCTATTATGGGACATGCAATGCATTACAAACGGTTGATCATTACGCTTCAACCAGGTTATTCTATTCCACCTCTTATAGAAAAGAACTTAAAGCAAAATACTTAATAACACGGCGATACATTTATACAAAACTTCTACCCCGAGCACACGCAATAGGTCGTAGACAGTCAAGTGAAATCAATCCACGAAATAATTTGATCTATGGACAGCATCGTTGTGGTAAGGTCGTAATTCCAGAGGAATCATTACCGCAGGGCATAGAGGGGAGGTCATAAGCGTCTATACCGTAAAATCGATTTTAGACGGAATGAAAAAGACATATCCCAGTAGAATCGTAACCATAGAATACGACCCTAATCAGAAATGCATACATTTGTCTCATACACTATGGGGATGGTGAGAAGAGATATATTTTACATCCCAGAGGGCTATAATTGGAGATACCATTGTTTCTGGTACAGAAGTTCCTATATCAATGGGAAATGCCCTACCTTTGAGTGCGGTTTGAACTATTGATTTACGTAATTGGAAGTAACCAATTAGGTTTACGACAAAACCTAGAAATCGATCACTGATTTTGAGTACCTCTACGGGATAGACCTCAACAGAAAACTGTTGAGTAACGGCAACAAGTGATTGAGTTCAGTAGTTCCTCATAGAAAATTATTGACTCTAGAGATATGGTAATATGGAAGACAAAATTGTTTGAAGCACGCACAGAGCCAGAAGCGCCCCTTGTTTCAAAAGAGGAGGACAGGTTATTCACATTTAATTTGATGGTCAGAGGCAGATTGAAAGCTAAGCAGTGGTAATTATAAAGATCCCCCGGGGAAAAATAGAGATGTCTCCTACGTTACCCGTAATAAATATGTGGAAGTATCGACGTAATTTCATAGAGTCATTCGGTCTGAATGCTACATGAAGAACATAAGCCAGATGACGGAACGAGGAGACCTAGGATGTAGAAGATCATAACATGAGGTGATTCGGCAGATTTGGATTCCTATATATCCACTCATGTGGTACTTCATCATAGGATTTATATAAGATCCATCTGTATAGATATCATCATATACATCTAGAAAGCCGTATGCTTTGGAAGAAGCTTGTACAGTTTGGGAAGGGGTTTTTATTGATAAAAAGAAGAATCTACTTCAACCGATATGCCCTTAGGCACGGCCATACATAACATAGAAATCACACCTGGAAAGGGTGGACAATTAGCTAGAGCAGCAGGTGCTGTGGCGAAACTGATTGCAAAAAGAGGGTAAATCAGCCACATTAAGATTACCATCTGGGGAGGTCCGTTTGATATCCAAAAACTGCTTAGCAACAGTCGGGCAAGTGGGTAATGTTGGGGCAAACCAAAAAAGTTTGGGTAGAGCCGGATCTAAGTGTTGGTTAGGTAAGCGTCCTGTAGTAAGAGGGTGGTTATGAACCCCTGTAGACCATCCCCATGGGGGCGGTGAAGGAAAGCCCCAATTGGTGAAAAAACCCACAACCCCTTGGGGTTATCCTGCGCTTGGAAGAAGAAGTAGGAAAAGGAAAAAATATAGTGATAGTTTTATTCTTCGTCGCCGTAAATAAATAGGAATATTGAAAATAGAATTTTATTTTTGGAATTTGAAATAATGTGATGGGCGAACGACGGGAATTGAACCCGCGCATGGTGGATTCACAATCCACTGCCTTGATCCACTTGGCTACATCCGCCCCTTCCTTATCTAGCTAAGGGATTTTCTCTTTTTTCCATTCATCATTCATTATTGAATTTTTTCTTACCTTCATACTTAGATCGAGATATTGGATGGACATAGAATGCCAATCTTAAAAATGTAAAAAAAGGGGGTTAACTGTGGCACGCTCATTAAAAAAATCCTTTTGTAGCTAATCATTTATCAAAAAAAATAGAAAAACTCAACATGAGGAGGAGAAAGAAATAATAGTAACTTGGTCTCGAGCATCTACCATTATACCCACAATGATTGGCCATACAATTTGCCATTCATAATGGAAAAGAGCATTTACCTATTTATATAACTGATCGTATGGTAGGTCACAAATTGGGAGAATTCGTACCTACGCTGATTTTTGCAAAAACACGAGAAGCGATAATAAATCTCGTCGTTAATTTTTAATTTTAAATATAAAAATTAAGTAAAATAGGTCTTTATTATTGATTTGATTGGTGGGAGATAACTTTATGATAAAAAACTCAGGTTCAGGTACGGAAGTTAAAGTTTTAGCTCAACATATACATATGTCTGCTTTCAAAGCACGAAGAGTAATTGATCAGATTCGCGGACGTTCATACGAAGAAACACTTATGATACTGGAACTCATGCCTTATCGAGCATCTTATCCGATTTTAAAATTGGTTTATTCCGCAGCAGCAAATGCCAGTCATAATATGGGCTTGAACAAGCTGCTTCATTCATTAGTAAAGCTGAAGTCAATGGAGGGACTGTTATGAAAAGGTTAAGGCCTAGGGCTCGAGGACGTAGTTATCAATAAAAAAACCCACCTGTCATATAACAATTGTATTGAAGGATAAATCTAAATCTTAGATTCATTTAAAATTGATTGAGATTCGTATTTCGAAAAAAAATGGATGGATGGGAAGATAATATAATAGAAAAATATGGGACAAAAAATTAATCCACTCGGTTTCAGACTTGGTACAACCCAAAGTCATCATTCTTTTTAGTTCATAAAACCAAAAGTTACTCCTCCTGAGTCTACAGGAAGATGAAAAAATACGGGATTCTATTAAGAACTATGTACAAAAAAATAGGAGAATATCCTCAGGTTTCGAAGGAATTGCACGTATAGGAATTCGAAAAAGAATTGATTTGATCCAGGTCATAATCTATATTGGCTTTCCCAATTTATTAATAGAAGGTCGAACACGAGGAATAGAAGAATTACAGAAAAATGTACAAAAAGAATTTCATTCTGTGAACCGGAGACTAAACATTGCCATCACAAGAGTTGAAAAACCTTATGGACAACCTAATATTCTTGCAGAATATATAGCTTTACAATTAAAAAATAGAGTTTCCTTTCGAAGGCAATGAAAAAAAGCTATTGAATTAACTGAACAAACAGATACAAAAGGAATTCAAGTGCAAATTGCAGGGCGTATCGACGGAAAAGAAATTGCACGTGTTGAATGGATCAGAGAGGTAGGGTTCCTTTACAAACAATTCGCGCTAAAATTGATTATTGTTCGTATACAACTCAGACCATCTATGGAGTATTAGGCATAAAAATTTGGATATTTGTGAATGAGGAATAGTGGAACTTATTTGTCTGTCTAGTGATAGAAAAAGAATTACAAAATCTTTCGTTCTTTTTTCATTAGTTAAACCAAACTAAAAATGAGAAATTCTATTCTAATTCTATAGGATTGAATTAAAATTTGATTGATCTTTTAGTAGAATTGCTATGCTTAGTGTGTGACTCGTTAATTTTTTCTTTAGAGTTTAGAATTAGGATTCATAAAAAAAATAGATTGACCCTTACTATAAACTTAGTAAACAAATAACCAACTTATTGCTTCGTATTGTCGAGATCCCAAGAAACAGTCACTATATGAATAGACCGATCATATAGTTGTAGCAACAACAATTTTTTCCATAAAAATGGGTTGTTAAGCAAAAAAGGGGATGTGGATAAATGGAAGGATGATAGAAAGAGAGAATAAAAATATCAATGATATAGTATTCCAATATGTATGGTCTATGAATTACCTCATAAAGGGCAGTGTGATAAAGCATCAAATAAATTAAACATTAAATAAAAAAAAAAAAAAGAGCCTCGAGTTAATAAAAACTAAGGAGATTGACTCAGAACCGAATTTTGGAGGAGCTCCATTGCAGAGTTTGGACCTAACCATTAGTAGAAGCTATGGGAACGATGGAACCCGTGACTGCATAGGATTCTATTGAAAATGAATTCTAATGATTTATTGGGTGGGATGGCGGAACAGACCAGAACAAATTGTTAGAGGTCATGGTCATGGGTTGGCCCTACGAATGAAATAGGAAAGAGTCAATATTCGCCCGCGAAACTATTTATTTATTGAATTATAACTTTTTGGCGTGAATCAATTGGTATAAAAAAAAGAATTCGTTATGTTATAAAGTATAAAGTAAAGTATAAAAAAGTATTATTTGTATATCACACCTAGCAGTATGTCTATACTGCTTTCTATTTTCTATTCTATATGACAAATTCAATATCAATAAATCCCATTGTTTAATCTATTATGTAAACAATATATATGGGTATTCATAATATGAAATTATTTTATTTCATTCGCGAGGAGCTGGATGAGAAGAAACTCTCATGTCCAGTTCTGCAGTAGAGATGGATATGGAATTAAGAAACAAAGAACCATCAACTATAACCCAAAAAGAACCAGATTTCGTAAACAACATAGAGGAAGAATGAAGGGAATATCCTGTCGGGGCAATCGTATTTGTTTCGGCAGATGCGCTCTTCAGGCACTTGAACCCTTGGATCACAGCTAGACAAATAGAAGCAGGTCGAAGGGCAATGACACGATACGCACGTCGTGGTGGAAAAATATGGGTACGTATATTTCCCGACAAACCTGTGACATTAAGACCCGCAGAAACGCGTATGGGTTCGGGAAAGGATCCCCGAATACTGGGTATCCGTTGTTAAACCGGGCCGAATACTTTATGAAATGGGAGGGGTATCAGAAACGGTAGCCAGAGCAGCAATTTCCATAGCTGCGTGCAAAATGCCTATACGAACACAATTTATTATTGCAGGATAGAGATGTACAACTAAATATTGAGGATAAAAAAACAAACAACCGGGGTTTATTTATTTCTGGACGGAGAATATTTCTTTCTTTTCCTTCATCCTTTGCAGTAAAAGCAGTAAAAAAAAAAATGATATGATTCAACCTCAAACCCTTTTGAATGTAGCGGATAACAGCGGGGCTCGGGAATTGATGTGTATTCGAATCATAGGAGCTGGCAATCATCGATATGCTCATATTGGTGATGTTATTGTTGCTGTAATCAAAAAGCAGTGCCCAATATGCCTCTAGAAAGGTCAAGTAAATTAGCTGCTGTAATTGTACGTACATGTAAAGAACTCAAACGAGAAAATGGTATGATAATACGATATGATGACAATGCAGCAGTTGTCATTGATCAAGAAGGAAACCCAAAAGGAACTCGAGTTTTTGGTGCGATCGCTCGGGAATTGAGGCAGTTAAATTTTACTAAAATAGTTTCATTAGCGCCCGAGGTATTATAAATACTAGTAAGTAGATAAGATAGATGAAAATATGATATAGTAGGTAAAATATATATTAGGTAGTAGGTAAGGTATCGGAAATAAATCAATTAGTAGATTGTGTCTCACGCATATACTTTGAAAAAAAAAAAAAAAAAAAGCATGTTGATTATATCATTTTTAACAAGAACAAAAGATTATAGTTCGTCATGGGTAAGGACACTATTGCCGATATAATAACTGCTATAAGAAATGCTGACCTGGATAAAAAAGGAACAGTTCGAATAGCATCTACTAATATAACCGAAAACATCGTTAAAATACTTCTACGAGAAGGTTTTATTGAAAACGTACGTAAACATCAGGAAAGTAACAAAAATTTCTTGGTTTCAACCCTGCGACATAGAAAGACTAGGAAAGGAATATATAGAACTATTTTAAAGCGTATCAGCCGGCCTGGTCTACGAATCTACTCCAATTATCAACGAATTCCTAAGATTTTAGGGGGAATGGGAATTGTAATTCTTTCTACTTCTCGAGGTATAATGACAGATCGAGAAGCTCGACTAGAAAAAATTGGAGGAGAAATCTTGTGTTATATATGGTGACCCTACTCCTCTGGTATCCTAATTTTATCTCGAACTTCCTAATTTATGAAATAGAGAGGAAAAGTGAGTTATATAACTCTTCCTCCAGTGAGTTATATAACTCTTCCTCCATTAGTTGATACTTCAAGGGATTGCCTGGAATGAAAGAACAAAAATTGATTCACGAAGGTTTAATTACGGAATCACTTCCCAACGGTATGTTCCGGGTCCGTTTAGATAATGAAGATCTAATTCTAGGTTATGTTTCAGGAAGGATCCGGCGCAGTTTTATACGGATATTACCAGGAGATAGAGTAAAAAATCAAGTAAGTCGTTATGATTCAACCAGGGGACGTATAATTTATAGACTTCGTAACAAAGATTCTAACGATTAAGTGATTCTTTTAAGCATTACTTTCATGGGGATATAATTTGAAGTTAAAAAATTCAAGAGACTTATTTTCTTCCAAGAAGTAAATTCAGAATTAAAGTAAGGAATCAGAAATATGAAAATAAGGGCTTCTGTTCGTAAAATTTGTGAAAAATGTCGACTGATCCGGAGGCGCGGACGAATTATAGTCATTTGTTCCAATCCGAGACATAAACAAAGACAAGGATAATACTTTTTTTTATCTAAAAAAAGAACCATAAAAAAAAATAAAGGATCGTGTTTTAAGATCAAACGGATATCTCCGTACCTTTCTGTATATTTATGAATCATATTTATGAGATGATAAAATATGACAAAACCTGTACCAGAATTGGTTCGCGTAGGAATGGACGTATTAGTTCACGCAAGATTGGACGTAGAATACCAAAAGGAGTTATCCATGTTCAAGCGAGTTTCAACAATACCATTGTAACTGTTACAGATGTACGGGGGCGGGTGGTTTCTTGGGCCTCTGCTGGTACTTCTGGATTTAAAGGAACAGAAGGGGACACCTATGCTGCTCAAGCAGCAGCAGTAAACGCTATTCGTACGGTAATTGATCAAGGTATGCAACGAGCAGAAGTTATGATAAAGGGTCCCGGTCTCGGAAGAGATGCAGCATTACGCGCCATTCGTAGAAGTGGTATACTATTGAGTTTCGTACGTGATGTAACACCTATGCCACATAATGGATGTCGACCTCCTAAAAAGACGTGTGTAGAAATAAGAATGAAAGATATTTCAAGAGAAATAAATGATTCTATAATTTGATCAAATTAGAATATTAGTATGGTTCGAGAGGAAATAGCAGGATCCACTCGAACACACTACAGTGGAAGTGTGTTGAATCAGAGTAGACAGTAAGCGCCTTTATTATGGTCGTTTCGTTCTGTCTCCGCTTATGAAAGGTCAAGCTGATACCATAGGTATCGCCATGCGAAGGGCTTTACTTGGAGAAATAGAAGGAACATGTATTACAAGTGCAAAATTTGAGAAGGTACCACACGAATATTCTACGATAGTTGGTATTGAAGAATCAGTACATGAAATTTTAACAAATTTGAAAGAAATTGTATTTGAAGTAATTTGTATGGAATTAGAGACGCATCCATTTGCGTTAGGGGTCCAAGATATGTAACCGCTCAAGATATCATCTTACCACCTTCTGTGGAAATAGTTGACACAACACAACATATAGCTAACCTGACAGAACCAATTGATTTGTGTATTGGATTACAAATCAAGAGAGACCGTGGATATCGTATGAACCCCACAAATAATTCTCAAGATGGAAGTTATCCTATAGATGCTGTATTCATGCCTGTTCGAAATGCGAATCATAGTATTCATTCTTATGGTAACGGAAATGAAAAACAAGAGATACTATTTCTAGAAATATGGACAAATGGAAGTTTAACTCCTAAAAAGCACTTTATGAAGCTTCTCGTAATTTGATTGATTTATTTATTCCCTTTCTACATGGAGAGGAAGGGGACATTATTCTCGAGGAAAATAAAAAAAAGTTTACTCTACCCTCTTTTACCTTTCAAGATAGATTAACTAATCTAAAGAAAAACGAAAAAGAAATTCCATTGAAATGTCTTTTTATTGACCAATTAGAGTTGCCTTCCAGAACTTATAATTGTCTCAAAGGTCCAATATACATACATTATTGGACCTTTTGAGTAACAGTCAAGAAGATCTTATGAGAATTGAATATTTTTGCATAGAGGATGTAAAAGAGATATTGGACACTTTACGGAAGCATTTCGGAATTGATTTACCTAAGAATAGGTTTTCATTTTAAATTCGTTGTGATTTTGCATCTTCTTTCTAAATAGAAAGAAGATGCAAAATTCTAAAAAAAGTAAGAAAAGAAAATTCGTTTTTAATCTTCAACCAATCCACATTTTCGCGGAATGAATCATAATAAAATTAAGGTATCTAGGTAAGATTCACTTCGAAGCAACTATTCCTTAGATACTTACATCGTGGTATTTCACGATTGAATCAATTTGAAAAAGACCTAAAGTTAGAGATTTATCAATAGGTAATGTTGCTCCAATACCTAACCACAGAGCTACTGCGGTACCAAGCAAAAAGACTGTTGTAGCTACTGGACGACGAAATGGATTTTGGAATTTATTGACATTTTCTAAAAAGGGTACTGTAAATAATCCCAGTGGTACTGAAACCATTAAAAGAACGCCCAATAACTTATTGGGTACTGTACGAAGTATTTGAAATACAGGAAAAAAATACCACTCGGGTAATATTTCCAAAGGAGTTGCAAAAGGATCCGCCGGTTCACCAATCATTGACGGTTCTAGAACCGCTAAGCCTACATTACACGCAATAGTACCAAGAATTACTACTGGGAAAATATATAAAAGATCATTTGGCCATGCGGGCTCACCATAATAATTATGCCCCATTCCTTTAGCCAATTTAGCTCTTAATACAGGATCATTCAAGTCAGGTTTCTTTGTTATTGGGATAGGTGAATTCTTATGTATCCATCCCCCGAAAGAACCGGACATGATAATTTTTCATCATCCGGCTCGAGCAAGAATCAAAGGAATGACAGAAATAGATTAGATTCATAGAAAATCTATATTTCATACATTTCCACATATATACACATATATAATGATGTAAGATATAATGATGTAAGAAAAGATTTACCAGATTCCATTTTCTGTGATTGCAACTATTTAACTATTTATTTTATTTATTGCGAAAAATTCCGTTCTTACAAAGAAGTAAATGCTCAATATCCAAGTAGGCTTATAAATTTTATCATGATCAAGTGCTTTTTGGATTGTCTCATGTCTTTTGTATCCCCAATATC
The DNA here is from genome assembly GCA_019914995.1 of Acanthochlamys bracteata. Taxonomy (NCBI): domain Eukaryota; kingdom Viridiplantae; phylum Streptophyta; class Magnoliopsida; order Pandanales; family Velloziaceae; genus Acanthochlamys; species Acanthochlamys bracteata. Next base: position 23,913 of record JAFKAK010000466.1, read on the forward strand.
ATCTCAATTTTCTTCCATACAAAGTTTTTTTTACTTGTTACTAATAAAGTATAACCTCTATTCTTCCTTAGATCCCTTATATCACTCCGATAGTATCATAGATCAGGATCGATGCAGAGGAAATGAATGCATTTCCATACTATAAATAAATAAAAAAGTATAGTGGACTAACTAGAACATAATTTGGATCATGTCACACACCACTTATTCTATTCTACGGGATTTTACGGAGCCTGTTCATGCATAACATGATTCAGGTATGATCATAGAAAAGGTTCTCCTCAAGCGAACCAGCCTATCCTCTGCTACGTAGGGGACTTACGTGTTGGTTGGATGTGGAGACACATTTGGTTGTGAATTCTAATGTGGCGGATAAAATCCTATATCTGCATGGCCCAATTAATAGTTCAAGTCACACACTGCCATAATCCATCTTCTCTTCGGAGAATCCACTTCAACTATTCGTATCAAATAAAGAATACAATACTTCGGAGTTGAAGAAAGTATCCAAATAACATGTCTTATTTTATTTTTTCAATAATACATATTTGTAGCAATGAAATACTATATTTTCCTCCCGAAATATATATGATCAATTATAAATATCTATGATTGGTCTCCTCTATAAAGGACCTGAAATACCTTGCTTACGTATCATTGGGAAGTGCATTAACATAAATACGGCAGTAAGAAGAGGCAATACAAAAGTGTGTAAACTATAAAAACGGGTCAAAGTGGATTGGCCCACACTAGCACTTCACGTAATAACTCTACTAAAGGCGATCCTATTACAGGAATAGCTTCAGGTACGCCTGTCACGATTTTTACCGCCCAATAACCAATTTGGTCCCAGGGTAAGGAATAACCAGTTACACCAAAGGATGCAGTCAATACACCCAGAACCACACCTGTAACCCAAGTTAATTCGCGAGGTTTTTTAAAACCACCCGTGAGATATACACGAAATACGTGCAAAATCATCATTAGAACCATCATACTTGCTGACCATCGATGAACTGATCGGATTAACCAACCAAAATTGACCTGAGTCATTATGTATTGAACAGAGGAAAAAGCTTCTGTAACGGTTGGACGATAGTAAAAAGTCATAGCAAAACCCGTAGCTACTTGTACTAAAAAACAAGTAAGTGTGATCCCTCCTAGACAATAAAATATGTTGACATGAGGAGGAACATATTTACTAGTTATATCATCTGCAATCGCTTGAATCTCGAGACGTTCCTCAACCAATCATATACTTTATTGAGATAGGTAACCAAAAGGATTCCCCCTCTAAGAACCGTATATGAGAATTTCATCTCGTACAGCTCAAGCAGAAAGACACAAATACCGGCTTCAACGGATATGTAATAGAAAAAAAAACTTCTTAGCCCTTGATTTGCCCCGAATATAGGAAGAAACAAAAATTCGGAATCTCTTATTTGTGATGATAATGCCAAAAAATATCAAGTTGGCTCATCCGTCTTTCTCTTTCTCTATGTTGATCGTTACAGGCCTCTTGAATCTTCTTTTCCCTATTTTTTTTATTGGATTTATTTCTTTTTTTTTTTGTGCGTAATGCAGATTGACTTTTGTTTTACTATATGATAGATGATAGGAATTCTCTTGTTGAGACCCTATGAATCAATTGATACCTTAGATTCATACTAGAACCACGATGATTTTTTTTTTTTTTTTTTAATAAAGCTACAAGCTAAACTCAAGGGTTCTCTGAGTAAGAACTTTTTTTTTGATCATCACTTATTCAATGAACGGATATAATGACTTAACAAAATCTAGAGAAGGGGTTTTCCAAAACCAAAATAAGTCGGAAAGAAAAAATAGTTTAATTTCGGAAATACCTATGTTTGTTCGCATTTTTTTTGAGTCCGGTCGCGAGGTCTAAATAGGGGTATGAATCATAGTTCAAATATTTCTAATCTTGATATATTCTATATATATATATTCCGTGCTCCAGATACTAGAATAAATATCCGACGAGGTAGAATCATCTTGATAGAGATGACAGACCTATCTTCTGTATTATCAATAGGATCGATTATAACAAGTCACACACTCATATTCCGGAAACACCGAAACAAAAAAATTCCACGGTCGAACTACCAGAAAGGTCTAGAAATCCGAGCCTTAAGTCATTTTTTTATTTAAAACTAGGATTTCATAGTTCTTATAAACTTAATAACTTACTGAAATTCCATCCAGTAAAACTGAAGAATTATAAATTTCCAAAATAATAGATAGGAATACCGCAAATAGAGCCATCGACCCCCCCATAAGCAGTGTAGTCCCCCCAGCCCGGAGCTACTTTACCATATTCTGAATTCAATGGTTTCAATAAACTCCCTACAGTAGTTCGTCTTGGAACAGATTTGGAACTATCCTCAATGGTTTGTGTAGCCATAAATCCTATTTAATAATTGGTTGAGATCTGTTGACTTTGTATACTATTCTGTTGTAGTTGTAAATAAACGATCTTATCGTAGATCCATTGTGATCTTCAAATTATCTAAAAATGGAAACAGCAACCCTAGTCGCCATCTCCATATCCGGTTTACTTGTAAGCTTTACTGGGTACGCCTTATATACCGCTTTTGGGCAACCCTCTCAACAATTAAGAGATCCATTCGAAGAACACGGAGACTAGTTGAAGTAATGAGCCTCCCAATATGGGAGGCTCATTACTTCAATTGAAATTGAGATAATGAAAAATCATTTCATTTTTTTAGTCGGAACCTTAGGTGGTTCTCGAAAAAAGATAGCGAAAAAAATTATCCCTAAAGTCGAG
>JAFKAK010000467.1:0-5000 GCA_019914995.1 Acanthochlamys bracteata
CGCGTAATAAGTTTTTGATATTCAGCAACTCCTGTTAAAAAATAATCACAGAAATCTAAACACTTATCTATCCAGCCATGAGGTAGATCAGCAGCTACTCCTCAATACGGAAATAATTATGCATCATTCGCATACCTGTGGCAGCTTCGAATAGATCATATACTAATTCCCTTTCTCGGAAAATATAGAAAAAGAGTCTGCGCACCGATATCCGCCATAAAAGGCCCAAGCCATAACAAATGAAGCTATACGACTCAGCTCCAACATAATTACTCTGATATAGCTGGCTCTTTTTGGTACTTGAACATTCCCCAACTGTTCAGGTGCGTTTACTGTTATAGCCTCTGTGAACATAGTAGCTAAATAATCCCAACGTGACATAAGGCAAATATTGTATAATTGTTCTGTTTTCCGCTATTTTTTCCATACCTCTGTGTAAATAGCCCAATATTGGTTCTGATCAATAACATCTTCTCCATCGAGAGTAATGATCAGTCGAAGAACACCATGCATTGATGGGTGGTGAGGTCCCATATTCACTATCATGAGATCTTTTCTTGTAGCTGGTACAGTCATATTTTTTCTTTCCTGATTCATTATTTCATGAATTTATAAAAACAAAGCAAAGGAGGTTCATCAAAATGAAAAAAAGAATCTCATAACTAAAAAAAAAATGAGTCTTCAAATTAACGAGTTTTTGGCTCCCGAATATTCAACTGACCAATTAATTTCTTATAACGCACTCTATTTTTCCTTGATAAATAAGCCAGCAATCGTTGACGTTTTCCCAGAATTTTTCGTAGGCCTCTTTGTGATAAAAAATCTTTTTTGTGCAATTCCAAATGGGAAGTAAGTCTACGTATCTTATTGGTGAAACTGAATACTTGAAATTCAACGGATCCCTTGTTTTCTTCTTTTTCTTCTTGTGGAAGAATTGAGATGAATGAATTTTTGACCATAAAATAAAAAAATCTTCTATTTTCTTGCTTTTACTTGTATTTTACCGATCAAAAAAAATAAAAAAAAATATATAAATTATTATTTATAATAATGTATACCAAAGATTTTAATCTGGTAAATAAAAAATTGAGATTTATTCATATATTTCTCTTTTTTTCTTTCTATCCAAAATAGGATTTGGATAGAAAGAGAAGAGATGATCCATTTTTTGCATTCACGAAAGAATATTTTGCAGATTTATTCCTGAGTTGATCCGCTACCATTAAATCAATATCATGTACCAGAATGTAACACACCATATGTTTACATCTTTCAGCTCTTATTTACCTAATATGTCAATCTATAAAATAGAAATTAACTAATTCGGAATCGTGGATACATATGTATCCTTGACATACTAAAGCGACTGCCATTATTGGTATCAAACCAATAACGATTCATACAAGCTAAATCTTCTAATCAGTAGTTTGGCCAAAAAAACAATTTCAATTTAATGAATTTATTTGCATCTGTATTAACATTATTGTCCTCATTCAAAAAATTGTCCACAGTTCCTTATGATGTTTTCATTGCAAAATACTGGATTTCTATCCACAAGATTCCAATTTTTGGAATTAAAACAAATTAGAATTCTCAATTCTCTACGACGTCTAGTAGATAGAATATTTTCAGGAATGAGGCAATCATAATGATTTTTGTTTCCATTTACAGGTATAAGGCTATCGTGTGAAATGGATTTTTCGAAATGATTCTTATTAATGTATTTATTATTTATGCATTTTTCATTAGTTTGGTCTTTACTCTTTTGGATTAATGAAATACCTATGGTTTGATATATAATCATTTTTTCATCTCTTTTTAGAGATAGACGAACTGGTTCGATAATCAACATTCCCCTTTTTATCAATTCTGTAAGAGCTATATTTTTCTGAATCGTCATTACATCCAGACGCATCTCTCCTCTTTGAATGGAGGATATAGCAATATCTTTTGGATTCATCAGTCTAAGTAGGAGACAATATACCTTGATATTATCCATCATTGTTTGATTCAAAGGGTCGTCAAATCTTAATTGAAAAAGAAAATATTTTTTCAGGAAAAAATCTAGTTCTTCTTTCTTTTTGTTCTTGGATTGTTTTTTCTTTTTACCTTTTTTAGTCTCTGATCCTGTGTTTGTGTAGTCGTCTTCTTCTTTTTTTTTGTTTTGTTTTTTGAGATCTGATCCAAGATCCCCTTGACCTTTTTTTTCTTGTTCCAATTGAGGATATTTTTTTTTATTAGATGATATAGGAAGATTTTCTTTTTGATTTAGGTTGATGTTTTCATTTTCAATACCATTTTATCTAAATTCAAAGTGATTTGATTAGTATGATCCATGCTTTAATCTTATATGCATCATAAAGTACCAAGCTCTGGGAAAAGCCAAGATTCTATATTAGATTCTATATTAGATTCTATATTAGATATGGTACCATATAACCCTTCTTGATTCATTCCCATCCAATTTAAAAAGTTTTTTTTGGGGGGGGGTAGGTAGATTTCTTGACGAATCCTAAAAGAAAAAAGATCTTTTTTTTGTACTTTTTTCAAAAAATTCGTTTTAGTCTTAGTATTTTTATTAATCTTGGTACCAATATGTACATTGATCCAAGTTTTCATATTTTTTTTCTTTCCAAGATGAATATGAAGAATTTTCGAATCAAAATATTTTCTATCCAGAGTTTTATCTCTATCAATACTATATCTCTCTTCGAGATAATCACTCATAGCTGTACTTACCAATACATAAAATGATTCGGGTTTTGATGTATTGAAATTATATGAAATTTCTTGGTTCCCATTTACTTTTTTTACTGTTGATCCATAAATATATGAGTCCTTCCTATCCCCATAATTCATATATTCATGTGATAAAAGATCATATCTGTAGTGTTTTTTCCATTTTCTTTTTGACTAACCGCCGTCAATGGATCTAACACGGAAAAATTTTCTTTCACATAATGAATTAATTGGTCTTTTTCTTCCTTATATGAATTTGAGTCTTTATTTTGAATCATACGACGTTGATTGACTCTATTTCTCCATTTTTGCGGTACTAATTGAGACCATTTTCTCTGAGATAAATTGTATTGATAATGACCCTTTAACCAATTTTTCCATTCATTTATTCCAGACTTATGCATTTTATTATGTCTTGATTTGGAATCAAATATTCCTCGTGTTATACAATAATTCTTTATTTTGTCCCTAAGAAAAGGATAAGTCCCGTGATGTTGAAGTATAGATCTCAAGCCATATTTGTTAAGTAATTGGGTTTGTGACAATTTATAAAATACATATGCTTGGGACAAAAGGAAGATAAGTCGCAATAAATATTTGCATTTTTTTACTAATATCATTACTAATATCAATATTAGTATTACTACTAGTAGTATTATTAAACGACTTTTCTATAGTCGAAATAAAGTTAATAAACTTAATTGTATTTTCATTAATTTTTTGAATTTTTTCTTCATTTGTTTCATCCTTGTAGATAAATTTATTTTTGTTGATCAAAAAAAAAAAAAGTTGTGCATTGATCCTAGGAAAGTTAATGGTACATAGCAAAAAATCTATGTATATTTTTTCAATTAAAAATCTAAAAAAAATAATGTGATTTGTGTATTAATCGCCTATTTTTTTCTTTTGAATATTTGCCAAATCTTTTTCTGTGATTTTGATCTTTTAACATCCCAAGATGGAACTATTTTTTTTTTTCTTTTTTTATTTGTTCTATTTTATTTCTGATTGTAATTGTCTTATCAGCGAGATCTTTAGTCTTTTTTTTCCATAAGTGAATAATTTTTTTTGGTCGAATGGTCCATTCCTCTTCCTGTGTAATCTTATTATTTATTTTTAAATCTTTTACATTTTCATCCAGTTCATAATTTTCATTCGATTCATATACTTTTCCTTTTCTATATAAAAAATAAAAAATTGGGTTTACTTTTTTCAAGTTCTTTGATTATTAGTTTTATAACTAAAAGTATTTTGATAATCCATTTTGTTTTTTTTCAATTTTTTGAGACTCTTTCTTTTTTTTTCTTTTAAGATTTTTAGAACTAGAAATATTTTCCTTTTCACCTTTCTAATTTTATTTTTGATTTCTTTAGAAATGGGTTCAAAAAAAGAAGGTTTTTGTCGGGGAGGGCCAAAAGGGAGTTCTGCTTCCATTCCCCATACTGTTAAAAAACAAAAATTGTCTTTGTTTCCTTTTTTTTTCATTAGATCTTTATCATAAGATCGTACTCTAGATTTTCATAAGGTTTCAGAGAGAAAGGAAATAGAATCTTTATCTGAATACCGTCTGTTAACCAATCTTTGGGAAATTCTGTTTCTGATAATTGGACACCATTATAGGTACATTTAACATGCATTTCCCTATTCCATTCGTTAAAATCCTCATACCACTCGGGAAATTGGAATAATAACATACGACCAATATTTTTGGCTATTATCAATGAAGGCAATACAATGTATTTTCTGAGAAAAGATTGGCTTAGTAACATCAAACCTCTTATTGTTTGAGCAAATATAAGAGTATCCCAGGTTTCAGATATTGCTATTCGTTCCTCTTTATCTTTTTTTTCTTTTTCCTCCTTTTTTTTTTCATTTTCTTTTGTTTCTTTCTCTTCCCAATCTTCTTTTTTTTCTTTCTCTTCCCATCGCAATCTTTGCTCTTTCCCTGACCAATTCCTAAAAATGATATTAATCATATCAGAGAAGATATCAAAAGAAGGAAAAAAAAATATTTTGTCTATTCGATCAAAAAAAAGTGGGGAATGCACATTTGCTTGAAACAGTTCCCAAGTAACTGTTTTACGTCTTTGAGCACGCATAGATCCTTTGATTAGATCTCGATGAAAGTCCGATTGTTGGGAGTAACGTATCAGATAAATCTCTTCTCCTTGATCACCATTACTATTAGTAGCAGTATTAGCACTATTAGTAGCGGTATTAGTATTAGCACTAGCAAGAGAATTCTTCTCTTTGCTATCCTC
>JAFKAK010000467.1:22677-28193 GCA_019914995.1 Acanthochlamys bracteata
ACGTCTGTTGGCGTTGGCATTCCAGCCTTCCTTCTCCTTTCAGGGCCTATCCGAAAAAAGAATCCAGTACCCTTTGGTCGTGAATATCTGAATAGGACGAACCGGCCTCCGTGGATATCTTTGCTTCGGAACAAAACAATTAGAATTAGGCTCAGGAAACTGGAATGTGTATTATCCATATGGGAGATCTTCCAATTGAAGATCTATCGACCTGACGACGAAGAAAGGTCTATCTATTTTCTTAGTTATTCAGTTAAACCAATGATTCGTTATTGGAGCGATAGCAACAACCATTTCATCGGACATGCGTATTTTTGATTTTCCGATGGATTTCCATGGTTTCATTAATGGAAATTGTTTGATGTAGTGAGTAATAGGCTCTGGTTGTTCGCCCTTCAAAATTCTTGTTTAGGCAGTTCATATCATCCATACATAATATTTTGATCTAAGATTTCAATTCTTCCATGTTTCAGCAGTAGCATATTGTTCCATGGAGCTAAGGTCGAAATATGGAATAAACAAGTGTTTCCACGACTCTATCACCCGGCCAATTCTCTTCCATAATCCCTTTTTCGTGGCCACATATCTTTACGACTAAGGAATGAAATCTTTCTCCTGTTACATGAATCAAATCTTTCATTTCATCCGGGAAAAGCCATCCCTTTCTCAACAATGTCTTTGTCATTTGATCCAATAGCGTTCCGTTAGATAGGAACAGATTTGATAAATACTGATAACTCGGATAAGTATTATAACGGAAAGATCCATTAGATAATGAACTATTGGTTCTAAGCCATCTCGGGCGATGAATCAACGATTCGAAGTGCTTTTCTTGCGTATTCTTGATGAACCAGCGATTATCTATAGATGTAGGAGGATTTGTTTGGGAAGTAATAAGCGCCTTTGACATCTCTTCATCTGCAAAGAATTCTCGACGTGAAAACACAGAGACAAAGGGCCGATCTTTGAATAGGAAAAAGAATGGATCCGCAGGGTCCCAAATGAATCAGCTTATTCGAAAAAAAGCCTTGTTCTTTGGAAGATCTATCTCGTGTCTGGTACTGCATGGTTCCACCCTGCAAGAACTCGAATCATTCTCTTGAAGCTCACCCTCTTTATGATAAATGATCCGCTTGCCCCGAAATGACCCGGCCCAATAGAAATCCCAATTCAGTGGGCCTTTCGATACAATCAAATAGGTGCCACAAGGGCGCCATATTCTAGGAGCCCAAACTATGTGATTGAATAAATCCTCCTCTATCTGTTGCGGGTCGAAGGCTCTTTCTCTTCCCCTTCTTCAAACTCCGATTCGTATTTTTCATATAGAAATCTCTGATCAACGATAGAACAAGATCCATTTTGCATCATATCTAACTGATTCCTTGGTTCGGACCGAAGAAGTAATGTCACTCGATTATTATCATCAAACTGACTGCAATCTTTTTCTGTCCGTGAGGATCCCACCAGAGCGCCTTCTACTTCTAATAGGCCATGAACTAGAGCAGAATCATTCTCAACGAATCCATAAGTGATCAATTTTTTTCATCGGGTCGGGTGAAGACCAAAGATCTTGAGCGACCGATCCGGCAGAACAACTCAAAAGATAAAAAGTATCGTTAATTTCTTCATGCTCGTTCCAAGTTCAGTACCATTTGTACAAATAAAATCCCCTTCCTTACATGATTTCTTCTTCATATAGATAGATATAGGATTTATGGGGCAATTCCTTAGAAGTACATTTTGTGTGCAATAGCCCTTCTATCTGATGAAAAAGATCCCATGATCCTGAACCGATCTTACCTGGGATCATAAATCCCAAGTTTGTCTATGAAGAGCTGATCTAATTGTATTAGTTTCTATAATTGATTTCTTCTGTGTAATACTAATTGATAGGGCCTCATTGATAAGTGCTACAAGATCTCGTGCATTTGAACCCATGGTTATGGACCCGAATCCGTTAGTATAGAGCATTTTCTTTTTCAAGTGAAATCCCTAGTATAGGAAAGAATGAAAAAGTGCTTTCGTTCTTGTGGAATAAAAAGCCTTCGTATCTTAATGCATGTATCTAATTTATTCGGAGCTATTAAAGTGGGATCCACTTTTTTGGGAATATGAGTCAAGCAATAACAAGAATATTTCTAGTGGAACATCTTTCCCAATCCCTGGAGAGATAGTTCTCTAATAGACCGAGGATAAGTAATTCGACTCATTCACAGACAGATTATGAATGTTTGGAATCCATATTATGCAAGGAGACATTGCTTTTGCTAATTCAATTGAAGGGTGATATCAAATCGGTCTATTTTCGCCCTCATATACATAGTCGTCATAGTTAGCAGCTCCGTATCAAGGTCATCATCCATATCGTCACTATCATCAATATCCATATCGTCACTATCATCAATATCGATATCGTCACTATCATCAATATCGATATCGTCACTATCATCAATATCGATATCATCAATAAGATAACCTTTAGGCTTGTCATCCAGGAACTTGTTCGGAAATACCGTAATGAAAGGAACATAGGAGTTTGTCGCTAGGTATTTGACCAAATAGGATCGTCCAGTTCTATAGAACCTATCACTAAAATACCCTAGAAAGGGATAGGGCTAAGCGGAGTGAAAAGGGTTTTCCATGAGATCGGAAATGAAAACTATTAACCCCACACGAGGTTTGTGAATAAGTGATTGTCTGATAATGAGCAAGGAATATCCGTCTTTCTGCTAAACAGGATCTATTGAACTCATAATTCATTAGAGACTTTTTATGAATGTCAACTAAGTATCGTAAGTAAATTGATCCCGGTTGTTCAATCATTTGATAACCAGAGTCATTCTTTGATAAACGATCACTATGAGTCAGACTCAATAGAATTTGATCAATCCTTTTTTCTGTCGTTAAGGTGGAGAACTGAATCAAGAATTCTCTTTCTTCATCATCAATTGAATCACTGGTCGCGACCCAGGATTCCATTTATCATCAATCAATCACCGTTCACGTTTTTTCTTTTTCTTATCAATGAATAGATCTCTTTACTTCTACGACTTAGATGTCTCGTATTTCTCGAAAAAGTGATTCGATTGATGGGATTTGGTATGATACTTATGAGATCGATGAGATTGATATTCAAATAGTTCTTCTTAGAACGTATTGATTTGACCCCATAAGTGGGACCACCGCCCAATAGCATGTTGCCACCAGAAGCAGAACCCCGTATTTCTTCCGGAGAATCTCCTAATTGTTCCAGAGCAACTAGAAAGAGATTCTTTAACCAGAAAAATTCAGTTCAGATGTAGGATACCTATCCAAAAGTTTTCACCAACTCAATCATGTATGATGGAATCATCAAAAATTGGATCTTTTCTAACTCTGTCTGTAACTCACTAGAGGCTCAGGAAACAAAAGAAGATGTATACGAACGAGATATCCAGCAACAAGAAGAAGGAAAAGTTGAATAGAGGAACTCCCGAGCATTTGTTGATCTCAGATGTGTCCATATCAATGAAAGGGTGACTCATTATTTCGATGAATCATTTCTTCGGAGAGAAGAAGATTCTGTAAACACTTACTCGAAATCTCACTTATCGGAGTCCATTGTGGAAGAATCGCCCACAATCTTTTGTGAAGAATTGGCCATGATATATATGATCCATGCATAATATCATGAAAAATGGATACCATTTTTGACTGCTACTTAGTATCGGCAATGGGTCTGAAAAAGTATCTAAAAGGATGAAATTTAGATATTTGCACCCTGTCGAAGTAAGGAACCATGGCATATATGTTTGGAACAGATTCCATTTTGAGAGATTTGCAAAAGCACTATCCCCTTGAAAGGTTCTATACATCCCCTTTCTCAACGCATTTCTTTAGACAAAGACTCTGTTTTTTCCTCTTTCCGGATGGTAAATATTTCTCAGAACATGGAGTGTGAATCAAACCCATGTTTGAATTGAAACTGAGATACTGATGTAAGTTCTTCCCCTCTGAATCAGATAGATTCATATCTGAAAAAAGGCTGACAATAAGTTCTTTCCAAATTGACTATTTGTTCCTCTGTTAGAGGTGTTGCAGAAATGTCTGCGATCGAGTAAATAGCTCTACGAACGAATGGATCGGATCGAATTGGAAAATGGAAAGATTTGTACAAGTTATACGTTTCGTCACCATTTTGTGGAAAATCGTTAGGGTTAGGTATGAATATGTCAGATACCTGTGACTCGATTGGTGAAATAGTCTCTCTCTCAAAAAAAATATTTTTTTACCGTTACCGACGCACAAAGAAAATATTTTCTTGCGAATGAACAAGATATTGAGAATTGTCCATATGGAAGATCATAATTATTGATACGGGTCTTTTCCGCATAAAAGGAATCCTTTGTTACAATAGAACCAAGTGCTGTGGATCATTCAGAATCGAAGTCGATTTGCTTTATAAAAGAAGATATCAATGAACTTCTATCAAATGGTTTCACGGGATTCAGCCAATTGTCTCGATCGTGGGATAGCATTGAAATAGGAATCCGTGTTATCAAAGATTTCCTGCGATTATTTCTAGTATGGAATGAGTCAATCATCCACTTTGGTATCTTTTGAACAAAAATGAGAATATTGTTCCCCATTGATCAAAATTTCGGTCTTTGGGAAGTATCATGATCATCCAATAAGAAGGGTTTCAATTTCTTCAAATGAACGATTTGAAGACCTATTGATTCTAACACCTGATTGCAGAGTTGATCATTCGGACCTTTCAATTCATAGATGTGGATCTCGGACCTATGAATGGGGATATTCCCGATACTCACAGAGAAAAGGAAAGTGGCTTGGACAAAAAGCGAAGTGACTTGGACAAAAAAGTAACTTGGACAAAAAAGCAGCAAGTGTCTTAGACAAATCTTGTTTGTCGATAGCTTCGGACCAATCAATCGAATATTGATTAATACGTAATCGATCGAACACTACTTGAAAACGGTTCTTCTGTTCAAAAACGAAATGTTCCAAATGTTCCTGGAAATTCTTGCTCCCATCAGAGCATTTGTATCTATATGCATCAAATTCCGATTCATGGATCTCTCAGTTCGAAATAAGAGGATCAAACCATTTCTTCTGACTCTTTTTCCAATTCGATAAATGTTGGTTGATCGTATATTTCATTATAGTTATATGATTCAAGTATCATTTCCTATTTACCCCCTTGAATTCCATATTCGAAGTTGCGATCGGATCTATTCATTAAAAAAATCGATTCGATACATTTCTTATGTACCCATGGATTCTATATTGGATTTGAATCAGATCTCGGATCAATCTATATTGATTGACTGCCTCCGTTTTGTTGTTGCTAGCAAATACTGCTGTTTTTAGTTTTGGATCTTCAAATCATTCCCACAGTAGATACGGACCGATTTTTTCTGATCCTTCGATAAAAAGATTCATTCTCTTCATAAAAAGAGGAGGTAGAACCAAAAAGATTTCCTTTTCGATTCATCTCTGGAGTTGAATACCTCATT
>JAFKAK010000468.1:0-7500 GCA_019914995.1 Acanthochlamys bracteata
GTACTCAGCTACAAAGTTTTATTTTGTATACTGTGGGAGGTTCTATTTTCCTCTTAATAGAGTTCTAGTTATGGGCTTATATGGTTCCAAACGAGCCCACATTAAATTTGGAAAGACTAGCTAATCAATCCTATCCTGTGGGATTGAAATAATATTATATTTTGGCTTATTTATTGCTTATGCTGTCAAATCACTGATTATACCCCTACATACATGGTTACTAGATACCCATGGGGAAGCACATTACAGTACATGTATGTTTCTAGCTGAATCTTATTAAAAATGGGAGCATATGGGTTGATCTGAATCAATATGGAATTATTACCCATGCTCATTCTATATTTTCTCCCTGGTTGTACAGGGAACGATGCAAATAATCTATGCAGCTTCAACTCTCTCGGTCAACGCAATTTAAAAAGAGAATAGCCTATTCTTCCGTATCTCACATGGGTTTCATAATTATAGGAATTGGTTCTATAACAGATATGGGACTTAATGGAGCTATTTTACAAATACACTCTCATGGATTTATTGGTGCTGCACTGTTTTTTCTAAGGGGAACAAGTTGTGATAGAACACGTCTTGTTTATCTCGACGAAATGGGAATATCTATCCCAATGCCAAAAAATGTTTACCATGTTCAGTAGCTTCAATGGCTTTACTTGTATTGCCAGGAATGAGTGGTTTTGTTGCAGAATCAGTAGTATTTTTTGGAATAATTACTAGCCAAAATATCTTTAATGTCAAAAATACTAATTACTTTTATAATGGCAATTGAATGATTTTAACTCCTATTTATTTATTATCTATGTCACGTCAAATGTTCTATGGCTACAAGCTATTTAATGTTCCAAACTCCAATTTTGTAGATTCTGACCACGAGAACTGTTTGTTTGATCTGTACCCTTTATGCAAATAGGTATTGGTATTTATCCAGATTTCGTTCTTTCGCTATCCATTGATAAGGTGCAAGCTATCTTATTTAATTACTTTTTAGATAGTTCTCATTAATGATAGAAAGTTTTATTTTTAAAAAAAATATTATATTAATTTTATATAAAAAGTATTATATTATATTTTATAATTATTATATTCTATTTTAGAATTAAGTATAATTTTGATAATTTTTTTTAAGTTCCTGTACGATACAAAACAAAAAAAAAGTGTAAAGTGAAAAAGTTAATTAGAATTGTAATAAGATCCATCTAGAAGCTTCGGAGTTTTTTGAGAACCGTTTGAACAAACGGTTCAAAAAACTTGCACAAACCTTCATTTATATATAGAACAATGTTCTATACATTCTTCATGTAGTTCGTTCAATCTGATGTTCATGAATGAACCATAACTATGTAAACCTATTTAATAGATTGATTCCAAAATAGCATATCCAAATTATAAGAAATCCTATAGTAGTTAGTAAGCGCCGAATTTCAGTACTGCAAAGGTTGATTTGTTCTAGTAGTATGTGAATAAATTGCGAATATGGTCCAAGTAATAAATGCCCACGTTTTTAGGATCCCAACTCCAATAAGATCCTCACGCCTCATTAGCCCATACTGCCCAGAAAGAATGCCTATGGTTAAAAAGATAAACCCAAAACTAATGATAATGATAACTCCAATAATCCAAACGTTGAGTTAATTGATATTTGTAATACTTGAAATGAGAGAAAAGAAGTGCTTTTAAAGCACTCTTTCTCATTCACACATTCTGGTCTCATCAAAGATAAATGAATTTGTTAAGAGATCTTTGTTTTTACAAAAATATCGATGTTTTTTGAAATGTAATAACTATATGGCTATTACGTAATAATGATCCGCATAAAAGAGCTGCATAGCTCAATAACATCATACTTACGTGCATCATTAACTACTGAGATTGTAGAGCAGGTACTAATATTGGTGATTGGTGGGTTAAAAGACCGGACGAAGAAGCCTTGGGTAAAAATAGTACTTGACGCAGTTATTGTACTTAAATCGTTTTTAATCTTCCTAAGATTAGGATTCCAAGATAGGGAATCAGATGAATAATGGAGAAACCCACGAAAGGAAGATTAATGACTGCGTATAAATTACTTAATGGAAAATGGCCCGAATAAATCCAACGAGTAACTAATAATCCCGTTATAGATAAAAAGTAGTTATTATTGTCTTTTCCGACGAATCGCGTAATCTTACGATTTCGCGGACTGTCAAATGAATCATAATCACAATTGAAATGATCGAAAAGAGATATGAGTTAATATATGTTCTAAAGTCGTAAATATCATAAATAAAAAAAAGTAAAAAGGGTCTAGAAAATGTAAATGGGGAATTGATACATTATAGATTCATTGTATCCTTTTAGAGGATGCCGCCACTCGACTCGAACCGAGATGTTTCAGCACTGCTTCCTAAGACAGCGTGTCACCAATTTCACCATGGCGGCTTTTGAAATAATAATAGTTAACTGTGTTGAATCGTCGAGATTCAAGGAATGGATATAGTTTGTAAACATTAGAATCAATGAATAAATACTCAGTCAAATTTCTTATTTGATTCTTCAATAATCTTTAGTAGTTAGTATCGTCATAGGATTCCGTTTTCATAATCAACTTTCATTTACTAAATACTAAAAAAAAATAAGCTCTCCCGAAAGGGTTGCAATTCAATATTTTTGTACTTTGTACTAAGCAGAGATATAGAACTAAGAATTTTTTTCTATCTTCTTTTGAAGATTCATTCTTCATTTATCCGATTTCATGTATTCAAAACAAAAGTCAATGAAAAAAAACAAATACTTTAGGATTTCTTTTGTATCACAACTTCATCACTAAATCAAGGAACTTTTTTCTAACAATTTTGATAGCTTAGTTTAGTACCATATTCTTTTTTCTTCTTGTGTACAAATGTACAAAATTTTAATTATAACACAATTAGTTTTTTTAGTATTTTTGGATCGACATAAAAAAAGTTTGAATCTCTATCTTTTCGCAATAGAAAAATATTTTTCTATTGCGAAAAGTAAAAAAAGCAAAAAAGTTAATTGATAAAAAAGATAATACAAAAAAAACTTTAAAACCCAGTAGACAGAAAAATTCTTATTCTATACAGCAACTAGGTCTAACTATAACTAAGACTTATATGTACTTATATGGAATATGGAACTATGTAACCCTAAATATCAATATTGGTAAATAGTAAATTTTTTTTATTTATCTTAAAGAATTGAAAATTCTTCTGTTATGCCTGATTCAGATTATTCTCAGTCTTTATTACTTGTTTGTCGCACAAAAAAACTTTTTGAATGTCCTGTGGAAACCGATTTAGCTAAAGAAAGAGCTTTTTTTTGCAGCTAAATATCCCCTTTTTTCCAAATATTTCTGCGAATACATTTTTTTTGATATAGCGTTTTTTGGAACCGCCAAAAAAAAAAGTTACTAATTTTATCGTTGTATGTGAAAGACATGTATTGATCGTTCTTTTAGTCATTATCCATACTTATTACGTTATGTGTTTAATAGTTGTTTCATTAAGATACAAATATAATAGAAATTTCTATGATATGTGTATATATGATATGTGCGCATCTGCACATAAAAAGAAGAAAATTGGAATCTTATATTAATTGATAAAGTTACGAGTATTGTGCCTATAATACTATAATTCAAACCAGCAGTTAATCTGTTAAACAAGACATTCTATTATCTAATAAAAGAGAATTTTTAGTCATTTTTTTTCTTTAGTTAATAATTAATTGGAAAATAACCTTTGCTTAGTTATTTGATCATATTATTTGACTAACTCATTGTTGACCAACCCATTGTTGTTTGAATATTTCAAAGTATCTGGGAAAAGTCATAATAATAAAAATTCAATTTTCTTTTTTTTTTTTGTTGATTTTTTTATTATTGTTCTTTTCGAAAGAGATAAGAATAAGAATTGGTGAATGTAAACAATTAAATTAATAAATTAAATTAATAAGAATAAAAATAAAAATTTGTTTTCTTATGGAACATATATCAATATGCGTGGATAATACCTTTCTTCCAATTCCAGTTACTATGTCAATAGGATTTGACTTCGTTTGTTCCGACAGCAACAAAAAATATACGTCGTATGTGGGCTTTTCTTAGTGTTTACTGTTGAGTATAGCTATGGTGGTTTCTGGTTAATTTGTCTATTCAGCAAATAAATGGAAGTTTTATCTATCAATATCTATGGTCTGGACCATCAATAATGATTTTTCCTCAGAGTTTGGACACTTGATTGATCCACTTACTTTATTATGTCGATACTAATTACTACGGTTGAATCATGGTTCTTATTTACAGTGACAATTATATGTCCTATGATCGATATTTGAGATTTTTTGTTTATATGAGTTTTTTCAATGCTTCCATGTTGGGATTAGTTACTAGTTCTAATTTGATACAAATTTATATTTTTTGGGAACTAGTTGAATGTGTCCCTATTTATTAATAGGGTTTGGGTTCAATACGACCAAGTGCAGCAAGTGCTTGTCAAAAAGGCTTTTGTAACTAATCGTGTAGGAGATTTTGGTTTATTATTAGGAATTTTAGGTCTTTATTGGATAACAGGTAGTTTAGAATTTCGGGATTTGTTCGAAATAGTTAATAACTTGATCCATAATAATGGAGTCTATTCTTTATTTGCTACCTATGTGCTTTTATTATTTGTAGCTGCAATTGCGAAATCTGCACAATTTCCATTTCACGTATGGTTACCTGACGCCATGGAAGGCCCACTCTATTTCGGTTTATACATGCTGCCACTATTTATAGCAGGAATTTTTCTTGTAGCTCGGCTTTTTCTCTTTCTTTCATAGTTATACCTTATATAATGGATCTTATTTCTTTAATAGGTGTAATAACAGTCCTATTAGAGCTACTTTGGCTGTTTGCTCAAAGAGACATTAAAAGAAGTTTTAGCTTATTCTACAATGTCTCAATTCGTTTATATTATGTTAGCTCTAGGTATAGGTTCTTATCGAGCTGTTTTTATTCCATTTGATCACTCATGCCTACTCTAAAGCTTTATTGTTTTTAGGATCTGATCTATTATTCATGCAATGGAACCGCATTGTTGATATTCACCAGATAAAAGTCAGAATATGGTTCTATGGGTGGTTTAAGAAGATATGTTTAAATTACAAAAACTTTTTTATTAGGTACACTTTCCCTTTGTGGTATTCCACCTCTTGCTTGTTTTGGTCCAAAGATGAAATTCTTAATGATATTGGTTGTATTCACCAATATTTGCCATAATAGCTTATTTCACAGTGGACTAACTGCATTTTATATGTTTCTGTATATATTTACTTACTTTTTGATGGGTATTTGAACCTTTCATTTTAAAAAATTACAGTATAATTAAAAATAGTCGTTCTATTCAATATCTATATGGGGAAAAGAAGCAACCTGAAACAGTCAATAAAAATGTATTTGTGAATAATAAGGCCTTTTTTGCAAAGGATACATATAAAAGTGGTAATAATGTAAGAAATCAAATGCGAGATTTTCGTATTTACTATGGAAATAAATATACTTCCATGTATCCTCATGAATCGGACAATACTATGCTATTTCTCTGCTTGTATTGACATTATTTACTTTGTTCGTTGGAATAATAGAATTCCTTTTGATCATGATCCAAAAATTTGATATATTATCAAAATTACTAACCCAGGGGAAAACCTTTTCATTCAAATTGAATTTCCTCCTGCCGCGGATTGGTATGAATTTTTCATAAATGCAATTTTTTCAGTAAGTATAGCCCTTTTCGGACTATTCATAGCATATATTTTCTATGGGTCTGTTTATTCATCTTTAAAAATTTGGACTTAATTATTCATTTGTAAAATGAGTCCTAAAAGGATTTTCTTGGACCGAATAAAAATGTGATATATAATTGGTCATATAACTGTGCTTTACATAGATTTTTTTTATGCTAGGGTTTTTACCACAGGTATACGAAGATTGGCCAAATTAATTCATTTTTTGATAGACGTATACCTTGATGGAATCACAAATGAGTTGGTCTTGCAAGTTTTTTTATAGAGAAGGAATCAAATATGGGGGGGATGAATATCGTCCTATCTATTCTTGTATTCATCTTATGTCTTAATATTTTTACTGATTTTTTTATTTTTTTTTGATTTAATTTAAATTTTTTTGTTCATTGGTATAAATCAATAATTATACAGGTCTTCATGGGATAGTTTTTTCTGTCGTGTACAAATCCATTTTCGTTCTATCATTCGAAAAAAAGTTGATAAACTAGGTGGATATGTAAAAGATATTCTTTATTTTCCATCACTTGGACATGTATAAAAAAATATTGAGACATTTCATTTGTACAGCATTTTCAAATCGATCATTTTATATATCGCAATGGACGATTCCATCGTTTAGAATCAAAAAGGAAGTCACAAAAGGTTTTTCAAACCCGAAATAAGTCTTTCTTTTTTCTTCTTTAAGTCTTCCCAATTCCAATTATCTTGATATCCATCAAGATAAGAATTTTTGTAAACTGGGCTATCTTTTAGGATGTCTCTTTCAAAATGGGGAATCTCTTTAAAGTGAAAGTGTAATTATCCCTTTGTTTTTCCTTTCCATTCACTCGGATCTCTTCCGTTTCATCTATTTTGTCGGATCTCCTTTCTATACTTTTCTCTCCTTTCTTCCGTTTTTTTCTTTCAGTTTCTTAGTGATCCAGGCGACGACATTCTGCCTAAATAATAGACACAGGTGATAAATAAGAGAATACTAAGATTCGATATGAATTTTCTCAATTCTGACACAAGGTACTTATTAGTCTAGATCGAATAGAATGATTTTGCCGTATCCAGAATAATACCAATCAGCCCATTTCATGAATAAAATGTGAGGGCAACCAGCAAAACTAGTTGTTACAAATAAGATCTTGTTGTTGCATCGAAACAGATAAATGTTGACTGTCTGTGGGATTGAACTTGGTAAAATGAAATGGTTGAATAAGTGAAAAGGTAATTATTCAGAAATACATTGAATGCTGAAGATTACGCATGAATTTCTGGTAGTAAATCCATAATCCAAAAGTTTTTGTGATTGTTCCAGAAGAAATGAAACAAAGATACAGTAGAACTAGGACAGTTATTGTATGAGGTCTACCTAATGCTAGGATGCAGAGGCGCATGGGCTCGATATGAACATCATGAGCTGTCCTGTAATAAAAACCAGTTGTTGCTGATACCTCCTTCTCGGTTTCCTTCTTCCATAAACCTGAGCTCCCGGAGAAGGAAGAGACAAGAGGGCCTATGAATGTGGTCAGAATCCATAATAGAGTCCGACCACAACGACTGAATTTATTATCTTCATGCATATGGGATAATAGATTACTAGTAGAAAAGATTTCAAAATCATCATAAACCTCCTTTTTCTTTTCTATTGCAATTTCGATTATTATATGATTTTCTTAACTTTCCATATATAGAGACAGATAGACTATAAATGAGAAATGA
>JAFKAK010000468.1:22500-27566 GCA_019914995.1 Acanthochlamys bracteata
AATGCTCATTGAATGAGCAATTCAATAAAAGATTTCGGATCTAATCAATATTGATATACTGAGTATCTTATGATACGAAGTATTCCAACGATCCCCACGATCGAGTCGGGCTGCTGGGTGGAATAGGTTCGGCAGCGGATCACGAAATCTTGGCGATCTTCTCTATCTAATGAATGAGGAGTCTGTTTTGAAATCGTCCGGCCTGCACCCACCCCAGTATATGATTCAGCAGGAATCACACAAGGGTAGATTGATAGAAACCTCTGGTAAAATACCCCCAGTACCCGTAACTCAGCAGATAAAGTACATTACCTAGTCGTTTTTGGGATTGGCGACTTACCCCCTTCAGTGACTTTGGCACTGGACGCCCCCAAAATGGGTACTATCAGGTCAGGTGAATTAGAGAATAGACAGACGTCTGTTGGCGTTGGCATTCAGCCTTCCTTCTCCTTTCAGGGCCTATCGAAAGAAGAATCCAGTACCCTTTGGTCGTGAATATCTGAATAGGACGAACCGGCCTCCGTGGATATCTTTGCTTCGGAACAAAACAATTAGGGTAGGCTCAGGAAACTGGAATGTATTATCCATATGGGAGATCTTCCAATTGAGAAGATCTATCGACCTGAGACGAAGAAAGGTCTATCTATTTTCTTTAGTTATTCAGTTAAACCAATGATTCGTTATTGGAGCGAATAGTAACAACCATTTCATCGGACATGCGTATTTTGATTTTCCGATGGATTTCCATGGTTTCATTAATGAAATTGTTTGATGTAGTGAGTAATAGGCTCTGGTTGTTCGCCCTTCAAGAATTCTTGTTTGGCAGTTCATATCATCCATACATAATATTTTGATCTAAGATTTCAATTCTTCATGTTTCAGCAGTAGCATATTGTTCCATGGGCTAAGGTCGAAATATGGAATAAACAAGTGTTTTCGACTCTATCACCCGGCAATTCTCTTCCATAATCCCTTTTTCGTGGCCACATATCTTTACGACTAAAGGAATGAAATCTTTCTCTGTTACATGAATCAAATCTTTCATTTCATCCGGGAAAAGCCATCCCTTTCTCAACAATGTCTTTGTCATTTGATCAATAGCGTTCCGTTAGATAGGAACAGATTTGATAAATACTGATAACTCTCGGATGAAGTATTATAACGGAAAGATCCATTAGATAATGAACTATTGGTTCTAAGCCATCTCGGGCGATGAATCAACGATTCGAAGTGCTTTTCTTGCGTATTCTTGATGAACCAGCGATTATCTATAGATGTAGGAGGATTTGTTTGGGAAGTAATAAGCGCCTTTGACATCTCTTCATCTGCAAAAAATTCTCGACGTGAAAACACAGAGACAAAGGCCGATCTTTGAATAGGAAAAAGAATGGATCCGCAGGGTCCCAAATGAATCGGCTTATTCGAAAAAAAGCCTTGTTCTTTGGAAGATCTATCTCGTGTCTGGTACTGCATGGTTCCACCCTGCAAGAACTCCCGAATCATTCTCTTGAAGCTCACCCTCTTTATGATAAATGATCCGCTTGCCCAAAACAGCCCGGCCCAATAGGAAATCCCAATTCAGTGGGCCTTTCGATACAATCAAATAGGTGCCACAAAGGCGCCATATTCTAGGGGCCCAAACTATGTGATTGAATAAATCCTCCTCTATCTGTTGCAGGTCGAAGGCTCTTTCTCCTTCCCTTCTTCAAACTCGATTCGTATTTTTCATATAGAAATCTCTGATCAACGATAGAACAAGATCCATTTTGCATCATATCTAACTGATTCCTTGGATTTCGGACCGAAAGAAGTAATGTCACTCGATTGTATCATCAAACTGACTGCAATCTTTTTCTGTCCGTGAGGATCCCTGAGCGCCTTCTACTTCTAATAGGCCATGAACTAAACAGAATCATTCTCAACGAATCCATAAGTGATCAATTTTTTTCATCAGGTCGGGTGAAGACCAAAGATCTTGAGCGACCGATCGGCAGAACAACTCAAAAGATAAAAAGTATCGTTAATTTCTTCATGCTCGTTCCAAGTTCAGTACCATTTGTACAAATAAAATCCCCTTCCTTACATGATTTCTTCTTATATAGATAGATATAGGATTTATGGGGCAATTCCTTGAAGTACATTTTGTGCAATAGCCCCTTCTATCTGATAGAAAAAGATCCCATGATCCTGAACCGATCTTACCTGGGATCGCAAATCCCAAGTTTGTCTATGAAGAGCTGATCTAATTGTATTAGTTTCTATAATTGATTTCTTCTGTGTAATACTAATTGATAGGGCCTCATTGATAAGTGCTACAAGATCTCGTGCATTTGAACCCATGGTTATGGACCCGAATCCGTTAGTATAGAGCATTTTCTTTTCCAAGTGAAATCCCCTAGTATAGGAAAGAATGAAAAAGTGCTTTCGTTCTTGTGGAATAAGAAGCCTTCGTATCTTAATGCATGTATCTAATTTATTCGGAGCTATTAAAGTGGGATCCACTTTTTGGGGAATATGAGTCGAAGCAATAACAAGAATATTTCTAGTGGAACATCTTTCCCAATCCCTGGAGAGATAGTTCTCTAATAGACCGAGGGATAAGTAATTCGACTCATTCACAGACAGATTATGAATGTTTGGAATCCATATTATACAGAGACATTGCTTTTGCTAATTCAGGTGAAGGGTGATATCAAATCGGTATATTTTCGCCCTCATATACATAGTCGTCATAGTTAGCAGCTCCGTATCAAGGTCATCATCCATATCGTCACTATCATCAATATCCATATCGTCACTATCATCAATATCGATATCGTCACTATCATCAATATCGATATCGTCACTATCATCAATATCGATATCATCAATAAGATAACCTTTGAAGCTTGTCATCCAGGAACTTGTTCAGAAATACCGTAATGAAAGGAACATAGGAGTTTGTCGCTAGGTATTTGACCAAATAGGATCGTCCCAGTTCTATAGAACCTATCACTAAAATACCCTAGAAAGGGATAGGGCTAAGCGGGTGAAAAGGTTTTCCATGAGATCGGAAATGAGAAAACTATTACCCCACACGAGGTTTGTGAATAAGTGATTGTCTGATAATGAGCAAGGAATATCCGTCTTTCTGCTAAACAGGATCTATTGAACTCATAATTCATTAGAGACTTTTTATGAATATCAACTAAGTATCGTAAGTAAATTGATCCCGGTTGTTCAATCATTTGATAACCAGAGTCATTCTTTGATAAACGATCACTATGAGTCAGACTCAATAAATTTGATCAATCCTTTTTCTGTCGTTAGGTGGAACTGAATCAAAATTCTCTTTCTTCATCATCAATTGAATCACTGGTCGCGACCAGGATTCCATTTATCATCAATCAATCACCGTTCGTTTTTTTCTTTTTCTTATCAATGAATAGATCTCTTTACTTCTACGACTTAGATGTCTCGTATTTCTCGAAAAAGTGATTCGATTGATGGGATTGGTATGATACTTATGAGATCGATGGGATTGATATTCAAATAGTTCTTCTTAGAACGTATTGATTTGACCCATAAGTGGGACCACCGCTTAATAGCATGTTGCCACCAGAAGCAGAACCCGTATTTCTTCCGGAGAATCTCTAATTGTTCCAGAGCAACTAGAAAGAGATTCTTTAACCAGAAAAAATTCAGTTCAGATGTAGGATACCTATCCAATTTTTGCCAACTCAATCATGTATGATGGAATCATCAAAAATTGGATCTTTTCTAACTCTGTCTGTAACTCACTAGGGCTCGAAACAAAAGAAGATGTATACGAACGAGATATCCAGCAACAGAAAAGAAGGAAAAAGGATTGAATAGAGAACTCCCGAGCATTTGTTGATCTCAGATGTGTCATATCAATGAAGGGGTGACTCATTATTTCGATGAATCATTTCTTCGGAGAAGAAGATTCTGTAAATTTTACTCGAAATCTCACTTATCAGGTCCATTATTTGGAAGAATCGCCCACAATCTTTTGTGAAGAATTGGCCATGATATATATGATCCATGCATAATATCATGAAAAATGGATGCCCATTTTTGACTGCTACTTAGTATCGGCAATGGGTCTGAAAAAGTATCTAAAAGGATGAAATTTAGATATTTGCACCCTGTCAGAATGAGGAACCATGGCATATATGTTTGGAACAATTCCATTTTGAGAGATTTGCAAAAGCACTATCCCCTGAAAGGTTCTATACATCTCCTTTCTCAACGCATTTCTTTAGCAAAAAGACTCTGTTTTCCTCTTTCCGGATGGTAAATATTTCTCAGAACATGGAGTGTGAATCAAACCCATGTTTGAATTGAAACTGAGATACTGATGTAAGTTCTTCCTCTGAATCAGATAGATTCATATCTGAAAGGAGGCTGACAATAAGTTCTTTCCAAATTGACTATTTGTTCCTCTGTTAGAGGTGTTGCAGAAATATCTGCGATCAAGTAAATAGCTCTACGAACAGATGGATCGGATCAATTGGAAAATGGAAAGATTTGTACAAATTATACGTTTCGTCACCATTTGTGGAAAATCGTTAGGGTTAGGTATGAATATGTCAGATACCTGTGACTCGATTGGTGAAATAGTCTCTCTCCAAAAAATATGTTTTTTTATAATTACCGACGCAAAAAAAATATTTTCTTGCGAATGAACAAGATATTAATAGTCCATATGGAAGATCATAATTATTGATGCGGGTCTTTCCGCATAAAAGGGAATCCTTTGTTACAATAGAACCAAGTGCTGTGGATCATTCAAGAATCGAAGTCGATTTGCTTTATAAAAGAAGATATCAATGAACTTCTATCAAATGGTTTCACGGGATTCAGCCAATTGTCTCGATCGTGGGATAGCATTGAGAAATAGGAATCCGTGTTATCAAAAGTTTCTGCGATTATTTCTAGTATGGAATGAGTCAATCATCCTTTGGTATCTTTTGAACAAAAATGAGAATATTGTTCCCCATTGATCAAATTTCGGTCTTTGGGAAGTATCACTTGATCATCAATAAGAAGGTTTCAATTTCTTC
>JAFKAK010000469.1:0-25587 GCA_019914995.1 Acanthochlamys bracteata
GATTCAGAAAAAAAAGGCTCTTACGGGATTGAAAAAAGGGAATGGGGGTTTCGGAATTCTCTATCTCTAAAGAGAAAAAAATGATTATATATCAAACCAAAAATTATTTCATTTCCAAAAAAGAAAAGGACCAAAATAATGAAAAATGCATAAATAATAAATCATTAATAAGTCATTTCGAAAATAAAAATTTCACACGATAGAATACCTGTAAAATGGAAACAAAAATCTTTTGGTTGCCTCATTCTGAAAATATTCTATCACTAACGTCTGAAAATTGAAATTCTAATTTTTTTTAAATTTAAAAAAATTTGGAATTTTTGGGGAATAAAAATCAGTATTTTGCAATGAAAACTCAAAAAGGAACTGTGGGACAATTTTGAATGGGGAAAAAAATTTAATACAGATGAAAAAAATTCATTAAATTGGTTGTTTCTTGGAAACTACCGTTTAAAGAAGATTTGGCTTGTTTTTAAAAATCGTTTTTGGGTTTTTGATAAAAATCAGCCCTTTTTTTTAAAGGGGAATATGTACCCACGTTTCCCGGGGTAGTTAATTTCTATTTTATAAAATTGACATTTAAAAAAATAAGGCTAAAAGATGTAAACATATGGTGTTTTACATTCTTAAGTATTGATTTTGGTAGGGATAAACCCCGGGAATAAATCTCAAAATATTCTTTCGTGAATGCAAAAAAGGGAATCATCTCTTTTCTTTCTTAAAATCCTTTTTTGGGAATGAAAAAAAAAAAATATAAATAAATCTCAATTTTTTTCCCAATTAAAATTTTTTGGTAAAATTATTATAAATAATAATTTATTTTTTTTTTTTTATTTTTGATCAAAAAATACAAGAAAAAAGCAAGAAAATAGAAGTTTTTTTATTTTTAGTAAAAAATTCATTATCTCAATTCTTCCTAAGAAAAAAAAAAAAAAAGGACCCCGTTGAATTTAAAGTATTAAATTTTCCCAAAAAAGTCTAATTTATTTCCCCCTTTTAAAATTAAAAAAAAATTTTTTTATCCAAAGGCCTACAAAAAAATTCTGGGAAAACCCCAACGATTGCGGGCTTATTTATAAAGGAAAAAATAGAGTTGCGTTATAAAAATTAATTGGTCATTTGGGAATTTCCCGGAAAAAACTCGTTAATTTGAAGATCTTTTTTTTATTTTAAAAATTTTTTTTCTTTTTGAGGGGCCTCCTTTGTTTTTTAAAAATTTCCCTTAAAATAATGAATCAGGAAAAAAAAAATAGGTTTGTAATTAAAAGAAAGTCTCATGATAGTGAATATGGGACCCCCACCACCCATCAATGCTTGGTGTTCTTCGATGATCATTACTCCCCGTGGAAAGATGTTTTGACTGTAAAAATATTGGGCTTTTCACAGGTTAGGGAAAAAAATTGGGGAAAACAGAACAATTATACAATATTTTCCCTTATGTAAACGTTGGGATTTTTAGCTATTTGTTCCCCCGGGCCCATAACAGTAAAACCCTGAACGGTTGGGAATGTTCAGTCCCAAAAAAGCCAGCTATATCAAGTAATTATTTGGGAAAGCTGGGTCTTAAAACTTCTCTTTTGTTTGGTTTGGGGCCCTTTTATGGCGGATTCTTTGCAGACTCCTTTTTCTATATTTTTCCAAAAGGGGTTGGTATATGATCTATTCGAAGTTTTACAGGTATGCGAATGATCCCAAATTTTTTTCCTATTGGAGGGTAGCTGTGACCCTACCCCCATGGTTTGGATAGATAAGTGTTTAATTTCTGTGATTTTTTTTAACAGGAGTTGCTGAATATAAAAAAAACTTATTACATAAATCCCTTTTTTTGGAAGAGTTGAGGGTGGGAACGGGGGGGAGGAGCCAATAGAATTTGGGGGTTTTCCGGGGCCAAAGTTAAAAAACTGGAATCAATGGGGTCTTCTAAAATTGATGATTATAAGGGGTTACAATAATTCGATTGGGAGGTTGGAAAAGAAGGGAAATTTTTGGGTCGTTATTTAGTACGAATAGGTTTTAAATGACAGAATCATAAAATTATTAACAAAGCTTTAGAAAAGGGATTCGGGGGGGCCTTTAAATTTGAAGTCCCCGTTTTTCTAAAACAAAAATTCCCCAATGGAAAATTTTTTACTATCAAATTTTTGTAAAAACCTTTTTTTGGTTTTCAGAAAAAGAACTTTTTGCAGTGGAAGCCCCAAAAGTTGGAAATTTTTCTAAAGGAATAATGGGGTTTTCCCTTAGGTGGAAAATTCCTCCGGTTTTTTCAATTTATAAATTCTTTTTCAATAGTTAAAAATGAAATTGGTGATATCACTTGTGGGTATTTTGGTAGTATAGATATCATTATGGGGGAAGTTGATCGCAAAAGTAATTTATTACCCACAGAGGGAGAATATCAATTCTTTTCTAGATCGGAAACCCCTTTAAAAAGGGTTTTTGAACTCATATGGCTTTGTTATTTTTCCCTTTTATTAGGGGTCATAATAGGGGTTTGTAAATTTTGTGGTTAGAAAGAGAGTTGGGCTATACAACGGGTTTTGGGCCGAAAATCTGGGCCATTAGGAAATTCTTAAACTCTGCGGATGGGTTAAAAACCCCTTTTGGGGGACCTACTCCCCCCTAAATTTTTCGTTTTGTTTGAAAACGGAAATTTTTCTTGGTCTTTTCAATTCTATAAAAATTTTTATTTAAATTTCCTTTTTTGGGATCCCCTTTTGTTTTTGTTGATCTCAGTATAGGTTTTTTTGGATCCCATTTCAAGTATTCTCCGATCGGGCCTTATGTCAGGATAAAGGGTAAAATAATAAATATTTTTTTTGGGGTGGTCCCCGATTTGCTGCTCATCTATTAGTTATAAATCCCAAAATTAACTCTATGTTTTATCAATATTTTTCTGCATTTATTCGTTAGAACAAATTTTTCCCCTTTTTCCTAAAAGAAAAAAGGAAAAGTTTTTGAATTTTTGAATAGATATCTTATTTTTTTTTTTATTCATCTTTTCCGGGTAAAATCATTTAAAACCCAGATAGTTTTGGGTGAAACAAAACAGTTTAAAAAATTTCCCCATGAAAAAAAAAAATTCTCATTCCCTTTTTTTAAAGAAAAAAGTAAAAAACATAAGCAGTGAAAACTTTTTTTTAGGTTTTTTTTGTTTAAAGTCATCATTGATCTTCTTGAAGCAGGTGTAAAAATTGTATAAAATTTTATAGTTTTGTATGTACTCCCTTCCTATATCTTTTTAACCCAAAAAATCAGTGGACATTTAAAGGAAAAGGGCAAAAAAGATTATTAATAGAATAACAAAAGGGGTAAAAAAAAAATGTTCCTGCAAAAAACTTAAATAAATAGGGTTTTTACTTTTGTAGAAATATAAAGTAGTATTTCCCCCGTTTCCCGATCTGAAAATGTTCCTATTCCCCAATTAAAAATAACTATCAAACGGGTTTCCTTTTTTTTTTTAAAGTACCTATTCGGAGAAAAAAAACAGAAACAAAGAAATGGAATAATTAGGGGGGAATAAGAAAAATTTTTATTTATTTTTTTCCATCCATAAAACTTCTTATCAAAAACCGGAACTAATCCTAATTCTTTTTTCCCATTGATATAACGGTATTTTATTAAAAGATTAAGTTATTACTGAACAATGAAAATTCTAATTATAATAGGATAAAATCAATTCAAAATTGTTTTTTTTCTTATTCTGGCAGACGGGGAATTCCATTGGTCAAATTTGGACTACCCGATGTATTTTTATTCTATCTCCCAAAAAAAATTTGGGTAATTTTAAAGAAAAAGCAGTCCTTACATTTTTTTTTGGCTTAGGGGCCTTTAAAAATTGAAAATCTCATGTCCCGGTTTTGGGAATAACGTGTGACAGTGATGTTATTATGGGCTATGATTTAAACAGTTTAGTGATTGATATGGTGGGCGCGAACAAAATATGGTTTTTGGGATGGGTCTGTGGCGTCAACCTATAGAGTTTATTGTTTTCCTAATTTCTTCCTCTGTGAAGTGTGAGAGAGAGAGATTACCTTTGATTTACCAGAAGCAGAGGAGGAGAATTAATAGCAGGTTATCAAACTGGATGTTGAGTATCAAATATGGTTTTGTTTATTTGCTTCTTCCTTAAATCTAATGGTTCTCATTATTTGTATGATTCTTTACTTAGGTGGGTAGGATTTATCTATTCCGTACATATTCAGTCAAAGTTTTCAGCGAAATCAAGTGGATAGATTCTTTGGAATATCAATTAATTTATGTATTACATTATCTAAAGCTTATTTGTTTCTGTTCATTTCTATCTGCTGGATGGTTTTACTAGAAATGAGAATGAACGCTTGTAAATCTTGGATGAAAATTTCTTTTGCATTTCTGGCCAATATTGACAACTTCTTTTCAACTTGTTTCCCTTTAAATAAAAAGCAAGGAAGAATACGATGACAAATAACGAAATAGCTTGAAAAATAAGACTACTCTGACATAACACTCTTTCAGAGCAAAGAAAAAAACATCAATTTTTTTTCATGGATATTTGTATACTTCCCTATGGCCAACTGGTTCATGAATTATAGTCAACAAACAATGCAAACTGCAAAATACATCGATCAAAAGAATTTATAGATACCTTATCTAAATCATTTTTACCTGTAACTTCTTCAACATCTTGCAAAAAATCAATTATCAAGCGTTTCGTGGTCAATTCTTTAGATTTGATAAATATATCGCTTGTGAAGTATGTGTTCATTATTCTTATAGATCTACCTATATTGTCGATTAGGTACAGAAAGAGATATTAAAAAACAATTGTAATTATAGTATTGATTTTGGTTGTCTATATATTTGTAGTAACTGTATCAGTATTGTCCCAATAAACATTTTATAATATTGAAGAATATGAACTTTCACTTACAGTCGTCTGGTTGATTATAATCAAATTGCTGGTCGTTCTGTGTAATGGTGGAGGTATACAATTCAAATGATTATGAATTCGACACAAGCAAAATAGTGAGAGACGCATTCAAGAACGTACGCAGTACTATTGTTTGACATGATTTCAACTTCTTTAACTTTCAAACTGCAAATAATGGTGATTAATGTGATTTGTTGTTGATATTATTCTTTGATTTAAACTGAGAATATTTTTGTGATGATTTCAATATGCAGTACAACTACTAGCTTTATTTAAATAAAATTAGTGAAATAAATGAATAGTACAATTCTACAATTTATGTCTACATTATGTTTACATTAATATCTTCAGTGGGAAAACTTTATGTATCATGGATAACATTTTTATTTTCTGAACTTTATTCAGAAGAGGCATGTGACTTATTTATGACTTATCTCTTATTTTATGCATAATAGTTTTACCTGGACCCAGCACATTATGACTAACACAGCGGTATTTGCGGGACCAGGCTAACGCCAGGATGGAAACAACATTACTTATCACATTAACGCTTTTCATTGAAGTTTATTTGTATATCACTTATTCTATATTCTAATAAACTCTATTTTTGTAGCTGTGCTGACTCCTTATTTATGTGAAACATAACATCTAATCATATTTGCATGATATTCATTGGTGATTCGAATTCTTGTAGTTTATCTTTGAACTGTTGAGAATGGATTCACTTCACTGGTTTGTGATATTTTTTTTCATAAGTACACTATCCCGGAATACGTCATAGTACAGAATTATTTAAATTTTGATCAAGCGCAGATTATAGAACAGGACCTAATAAGTAACGTTCTAACAACATTGCGATTCATTTATCATGATTTTATCTTCCATTGTTTATTTCTATAATTCTTTCATGTCGTGATAGATTACAATTCTATGGCTCATCAATAATAGTAACAGATTTTAATTCATTAGGTAGAAATTCTAAGTGAAATAAAAAAAAAAACGAAGGTTTTTATTTTTTTAGGTAAATCTATTACAATACCTTAAATTGTTGTATAATTGTTCGATTCTAATCAATCAGATCAACTGAACTATTATTCATATTAGAAGTGAATCCAAAATAAATAAGAAGTTTTATCCCAGTGTTGATATGTACTTTTTGAGTGTCTATTTATTTTCTGTTAAAATCTATGGATTTGATCACTAGTCAAACATGGATTCAAACATATGTGTC
Organism: Acanthochlamys bracteata; assembly: GCA_019914995.1. Lineage (NCBI taxonomy): Eukaryota > Viridiplantae > Streptophyta > Magnoliopsida > Pandanales > Velloziaceae > Acanthochlamys > Acanthochlamys bracteata. The sequence goes on from JAFKAK010000469.1 coordinate 6,141, forward strand.
TTGAACTTATACTAAATTCAGTTAATAATAAATCTCTGCCAACATTTTACAATTTATTTGACAATCCGGCAATTAGGAGACATTTCTCAATCTTGTTTATAACTAATACAAACTGCTGAAGCAGCTAATGGGTTAACTATAGTTTCAACTCGATCATCTAACAGAAAATCAACTCATATCAGTAATCAAATTTGTTGAATGGTGTCAGCAATCATCATCATATTGCTTTTAATAATATAAATTGGAATTCGCATCACCGACGCACGATCATGGTTGTTTAAGCAGAAATCAAAGTCCTCTTGGCCTTATATACAGATTTTTAAATGGATTGATTCTTAAAGTGGATAAGTACTATTCGTCATGGTATTTGTACAGTATATATATTTTCTTTACCAGATCGAAATTTTTATGTTTATAGTCAATATCTCACATTCATTAAAAATTTATGATACATGTATAGTGTACTCAATGTGTGACACTTGCTCAGATGTATTGGAAATGATGCAGCAGGACAGGTGTAAAAAAACTAAACCATTGCTTCTGCGCCAGAAACAAAGATTGTGTGTGGCTGTAAGAGATGTGAAAATCTACTTGCTAGTGAATTTTTGAAGTATTCATTGTTTGTTTATGTAGAAACAACTCACAGCATGGGTCCTAGCTGTGATATACAAACTCACTTGAATCATTTAGTTCCATCTTGCCGACAAAGCCATCCTCCAGAATAGTGATTTTCGAGGACGGGATTTTTCCTCCAAAAGCAATATCTTGTCTTTATCTGGTGATTTTCCTTGAATTGCTAATGGTATGGTTGCCATTTGCAGAGTTCTTCAATTTTCTTTCTCCTCATAGAGGGATAGGTTTGTTAGGTGAGTATACTATTTGTATTGTTTATTAGAACTCCTTCCTAACCCACTTTTGTATTCTGTATCATTTTCAATTGGACGATCCATTAATACAGTGGAGGAGAGGATTATCAATGGATAAATTTTTGATTTTCACTGGAACTGAGGTGGTGGACTCGTGGGACTATTTTGCAGCAAGTTTATCACTACTAGTAACACAGCGGCGGCCCGTTGCACCAGAAATTCATGATTATTCCATTTCTGATATTGCTTAATGTACAGCAGTCAAATGAAGTTATTTTCTTCAGACCTTTTACTTTTTTTCCTCATGTAGAGTTAGGAATTAATTCTGTTTACTTACTTTGTATCCATGGAGGAAGGAAAAACGTCATGCCTCAGCTTCTGAAGTTTATTTTGTATGCAGGAGGTTTCTATTTTCCTCTTAATAGGGTTCTAATTTGTAGGTTTATATGGTTCCAACAGGCCCACATTAAATTTGGAAGACAGCTAATCAATCCTGTCCGTGGATTAAAATAATATTATATTTTAACTTCATATTTATGCTGTCAAATCACAAATTATACCCCTACCTTCATAGTTTACAGATACCCATAGGAAGCACATTACAGTACATGTATACAAGCACAGATCTTATTAAAAATGGGACATGGGTTGATTCGAATCAATAGGTGTACCCCAGTACTCATTCTATATTTTCTCCTGGTTGGTAATAAGTGGGAACAGCCCAAATAATCTATTCAGCTTCAGAAAACCTCTCTCAGTCAACACAATTCAAAAGAATAGCCTATTCTTCCGTATCTCACATAAGGGTTTCATAATTATAAGGTGGTTCTATAACAGATATGGGACTTAATGGAGCTATTTTACAAATACTCTCTCATAGTTATTGGTGCTGCACTGTTTTCTTGGCAGGAACAAGTTGTGATAAATTACGTCTTGTTTATCTCGACAGAATCCATCTGAAAGCTTCTCGGTTTTGGCTGCGTTTTGAACAAACGATTCTCAAATATAGAACAATGTTCTCCTTCTTCATGTGGACTGATTAAATTCGTGTTCACTGCGAATGGTATAACTGTAACAAACCTATTCCTAACAATTGATTCCCAGCGGCACACTGTCCAGCCAGAAACTCTGTAATGTACGAGCAAGTACCTTAACTCCTATTTGTTTATTGTCTGGCAAGAATATGTTCCCATTGTCAAGCGTTTAACTCAGTTCCAAGGTCAATTTTATATGCTCCGAAAAAGAGCTATATAATTTGTTAAACCTAAACTATTGCGATTCTTATTTCAAACATCCGTATTTTGTAATAATTTCGAAATGATGGTGCTTTTAACGCTTATCTTATTTATTACTACTCATCAGATAAATAGTGTAGAAGATCTTTGTTTTACAAAAAAATTATATTAATTTTTTTAAAAGGCCTCGTTAGCCAACTATTTATAATTGTGTATTCTATTTTGGGAACGCGCCTTCAAGTATAATTCTTTATTAATTTTTCTAAGTTCCATATACATTAAAACAAAAAAAGTAAGTAATAAAGTGAAAAAATTAATTAAATTTATAATAAGATCATCTAGACTTCTCAGTTTTTTGAAAACCATTTGGTAAACAGTTCTCTCAACTCCTACTTCTATTATATAGAACAATATTCTTATACATTTCAACCATGTGAATTTCGTTCAATTCGATATTCTTTAGAATGACCACTTATATAGCCTATTCTAGTAGGTAGGAACCGTTTGTATATCAAGTATAAAAGTCTATAAGCAACTACAAGCACTTGGTACCTTACCTGTACAAAGATTGATTTGTTTCTAGTATGTGTGAATAAGTACGAATATGGTCTAATAATAAATATACCCATTTCCTTAGGATCTGCTGTTAGATCCCCACGCCTCATTCTTATACCGCTTTCCAGAAAGTGCCTATGGTTAAAATAAACCCTAAACCTAATGATACGTGCTCTTATTTTATTCTTCAATAATCTTTATAGTATCGTCATAGGATTTGTTTTCATAATCAACTTTCATTTATAAAATACTAAAAAAAAAAATAATTTTCTCGAAAGGGTTGCAATTCAATATTTTTGTACTTTGTACTAAGTAGAGATATAGAACTAAGAATTTTTTCTATCTTCTTTGAAGATTCATTCTTCATTTATCCGATTTCATGTATTCAAAACAAAAGTCAAAAAAAAAAAACAAATACTTAGGATTTTTTTGTATCACAACTTCATCACTAAATCAAGGAACTTTTCTAACAATTTTGATAGCTTAGTTTAGTACCATATTCTTTTTTCTTCTTGTGTACAAATGTACAAAATTTTAATTATAACACAATTAGTTTTTAGTATTTTTGGATCGACATAAAAAGTTTGATCTCTATCTTTCGCAATAGAAAATATTTTTCTATTGCGAAAAGTAAAAAAGCAAAAAGTTAATTGATAAAAAGATAATACAAAAACTTTAAACCCAGTAGACAGAAAATTTTTATTCTATACAGCAACTAGGTCTAACTATAACTAAGACTTTATATGTACTTATATGGAATATGGAACTATGTAACTCCTAAATATCAATATTGTAAATAGTAAATTTTTTATTTATCTTAAAGAATTGAAAAATTCTTCAAGCCATGCCTGATTCAGATTATTCTCAGTCTTTATTACTTGTTTGTCGCACTGCTTTTTTGAATGTCCTGTGGAAACCGATTTAGCTAAAGAAAGAGCTTTTTTGCAGCTAAATATCCTTTTTTTCCAAATATTTCTACGAATACGTTTTTGATATATAGAATGCGTTTTGGAACCGCCATTCAAAAAAAAGTTACTAATTTTATCGTTGTATGTGAAAGATGTATTGATCGTTCTTTAGTCATTATCCTATTATTACGTTATGTGTTTAATAGTTGTTTAATTGGAATCTTATATTATTGATAAAGTTACGAGTATTGTGCCTATGCCTATAATTTAAACCGGCAGTTATCTGTTAAACAGACATTCTATTATCTGGCAAAAGAATTTTAGTCATCTTTCTTTAGTTAATTGTAATTGAAGAAATAACTTTAACTATTATTTGATCATATTATTTGACCAACTCATTATTACGACAACCAATTGTTTGAATATTTCAAGTATCTGGAAAAATCATAATAATAAAATTCAATTTTCTTTTTTTTTTTTGATTTCTTATTAATTTCTTTTCGAGAAAGAGATAAGAATAAGAATTGGTGAATCGTAAACAATTAAATTAATAAAATTAAATTAATAATAAAAATAATTTGTTTTCTTATGGAACATACATATCAACTGTAAGTGGATAATACCTTTTCTTTCAATTCCAGTTACTATGTCAATAAATTTGGACTTCTGCTTGTTGACAGCAACAAAAAATCAAGCCAGTATGTGGGCTTTTCTTAGTGTTTTACTGTTGAGTATAATAATGAGTGGTTTCGGCTAATTCATCTATTCAACAAATAAATTTGAGTTTTTCAAATCAATATCTATGGTCTTGGACCATCAATATTGATTTTCCTTAGGATTTGGATTGATTGATCCTTTTGCTTCTTTTTTCGATACTAATTACTGGTTGGAATGTATGGTTCTTATTTAACAAATTATATGTCTCATGAAAAAAATATTTGAGATTTTTTCTATATGAGTTTTCAACCTCCATCGGGATTAACGTGGATTCTAATTTGATACAAATTTATATTTTTAGTGCTATGTCGGCATGTGTTCCTATTTATTAATAGGAGTTTTTTTTTTGAAGTGCAGCAAATGCGTAAAAAGGCTTTGTAACTAATCGTGAAAAAAATTTTTGGTTTATTATTAAAAATTTTGGTCTTTTTGGATAACAGGTAGTTTTAAATTTCAGGATTTGTTCAAAAAAATTTAAAGTCCATAATAATGATTTTCATTCTTTATTGCTACTCATAGCCTTTTTTTATTATTCCTGTTTCAATTGCAAATCTCAATTCCACTTCACATGAATTTACCTGACGCCAGGGAAAAGCCACTATTCGGCTCTATTGCTGCCTATGGTAGCAGCAGAATTTCTTTTGGCTCAGCTTTTCCTCTTTTCATAATTATACCTTCATAATGGATCTTATTTCTTTGTGTTGTAATAAGCCCCAAAAGGGCATTTTTGCTCTTGCTCAAAAAAAGACATTAAAGTTCATTTCCAAATCTCTCAATTGTTTATATTATTTGGCTCGGGTATAGTTTTATCAGGCCTTTATTCTTTTTGATACTCTGCCTACTCAAAAGCTTTATTTTTTTTGGGGTCTGGATCTATTATTCATGCAATGAGACCCATTATTGGATATTCACCAGAAAAAAAAGTCAGAATATGTTCTTATGGGTGTTTAAAAAATGTGTTCAATTACAAAACTTCTTTTTATTAATACTCTTTGTGGTATTCACCTCTTGCTTGTTTTTGGCCCAAAAGATGAAAATTCTTATGTTAGTTGGTTATTCAATATTTTATAATATTATTTCATGGGACTAACTAAAATTTTATATGTTTCGAAATATTTTACTTTTTTGATGGTTTTTAACCTTCTTTTTAAAATACAGTAGTACTAAAAAAGCTCGTTCTTTAATTCTATATGGGGAAAAAAACACGAAACAGTCAATAAAAATGTATTTTTGAATAATAAGGCCTCTTTACAAAGATACATATAAGTATAATAATTAAAATCAAATGCAGTTTTTATTACTTACATGAAATAAATATACTTTTATCCTCATGATCGGACAATACTATCTATTTCCTTTGTTGTATTATTTACTTTGTTCAAATTGAATAATAAAATTCCTTTGATCAGGGTCCAAAATTTTTTATATTTTTATCAATTACTAACTCGAAACCTTTCATTCAAATTGAATTCTCCTCCTCTTCCGGGTTGGTATGAATTTTTTATAAATGCAAATTTTTTCAGTAAGTATGGGCCCTTGGGTTCTGATATATTTCATAGGTCTGGCTTCATCTAAAAAAATTTTGGGCTTATTAATTCATTTTGTAAAAATGAGTCTAAAAGATTTTCTTGGACGAATAAAAAATGATATATAATTGGTCTATAACCTTGCTGATTTTTTTTTTTATACTAGTTTTTTCCACAGGTATACAGATTGGCCAAATTAATTCATTTTTTTTATGAACTTGGATGGAATCTAAAAGAGTTAGTCTTCAGTTTCTTTATAGGAAGAATCAAATATTAGAGGACGAATATCGTTTCTATTCTTGTATTCATCTTGTCTGTATGTCTTTGTCATTTTTTATTTTTTTTACCTGGAGCCACTTTTTTGTTCATTGGCAAGCAACCAATGGTTTCATGGGATACAATTTGTTGTCGTACAAATCCATTTTCGTTCTATCATTTCCGAAAAGTTGGATAAACTAGGGTGATATGTAAAAGATATTCTTTGTTTTCCATCACTTGAACATGTATAAAAAATATTGAGACATTTCATTTCGTACAGCATTTTCAAATCGTCATTTTTATATATCGCAATGACGATTCCATCGTTTAGAATCAAAAAGGAAAGTCACAAAAGGTTTTTTCAAACCCGAAATAAGTCTTTTCCTTTTTCTCTTTTTTTGTCTTCCTCACTCTAAATTATTCGATATCCATCAAGATAAGAATTTTGTAAACTGGGCTATCTTTTTATAGGATGTCTTTTCAAATAGGATGTCTCTTTTAAAGTGAAAGTGTAATTCATCCTTTTGTTTTTTTCCTTTCCATTCACTTCGGATCTCTTCCGTTTACATCTATTTTGTCCGGATCCTCCTTTTCTTCCTCACTTCCTTCTTCCTGCCTGGTGCCTTCGCTTCTCATATATACTACATTCGTCGTTAGATAACAAAGATGAATAATAGGCTACTAGAATTCAATAAATTTCTCAATTCTGACAAAATTATTAGATCTAGATCAATAAGATATTCCTATCAGAATAATAAACCCAACCCCATTTCATGATAAAATTGCCCAATTAACCAAAAAAAACTAGTTTTACAAAAAGATCTTTTTTTTGCATCGAAACAGATAAATGTTGATTACAGAACTTGGTAAAATGAAATGGTTGAATATTGAAAATGAGATTGTTCAGAATACACATTGAATGCCGAGACGTTGCATTATCTTCGGTAATAGCAACCAAAAGTTTCCAGATTGTTCCAGAAGAAATGAAACAAAGATGGCAGTGTAGTCCAGACAGTTGTTGTATGAGGGTTCAGATAATGTGCAGAGGCATAATAGACGATGGCGAATATCATGGCTGTCCTTGTGATAAACAGTTGGCGATGATGTTCTTCCTTCGGTTTCTTTCATAACTCGGAGCCGGGAGAAGGAAAGATAAGAGGGTCTTATGGAGAATGGAAAGTCAGAAATTATACAGCCCGATCATTAAAACGCCAATTTATTATCTTCATTAAGGATAATAATTACTAGTAAAAGTTTTCAAAATCATCATAAACCCCCCTTTTCTTTTCTTTGCAATTTCTCGTTATTATATTGTTTTCTTAATTTTCATATGAGACAGATAGACTAAAAAGGAAGCAGCTCTCTTATGTCGGTCATCTTCTTCGATTAGACATCTCTTATGTCAATGACCCAAAGGATGGTAGAATCATGGTTGGGATATAAGGGAAATAAAATGAAATAGAGCCATTTTGGGGGGTTCCCCTTAAATAAAGGCATGGGACAGACCCCGACAAAAGTTCCGGAGTTAAAAGGGAACTTCGGACTCATATTGTTCATGGTTGAGGGGGTTGAACTCTTGGTAGAATCTCCCGTTGTTCTCATAGCTCAGTTAAAGCGGTCGGCTGTTAACTGACTGGTTGGTTCAATCCTACTTGGGGAGTTTAAATTTTAAGGTTAATTAATTAAAGAATGAAAATTTAATTAAAGGGCTCCTTTGCGTTGGTTAAAATTCCTGTCTTTTTTCTATTGCTTTCCCTATCTCATCATCACATTCTTTTCCCTACGATATTTTAGAATCCCCCCCTCAATCCTGGGTGAAAGATCGGGAAATCCGAAATCATAATTAAGAAAATCGCCAATTAAAATTCCCCAGATGATGTCGCAGTATCAAGATACGTCATCAATTCCCCAATGAAATTATCGCGATCAAACATATTAATGAGGGAAAACCCATTTTTGCTATCAAATATTGCTTGTACTTTATACGTCGCTCTTTTTCTGCACCCTGGCTGAGAAAGGTTACAAAAGAAAAACCAAAAAAGTTAAAAAAGGGAGTTATATTTTAAAATTTTCCTCATTCCATTCAAATATAAAAAGAAAACCATTCCATTTTTGACAAAGACCCATCAATGCCGTCGCTTCCCGTCAGGGTTTTCCTACCCCAGAAGGTAAGAAGGTCCACCTTTTAGGGGGTTTTGGGCGGGGGGGATTCAAAGCCCCTGGTTCTGCCACGTGCTCTAATCCTCTGGCTACAGGCCCCCCGTCTCCGCTGGATCTGTTCGGAATTTCCCCCAAAAACCTTCTCTCCTCAGCCTATTTTGGGTTTAAAAAGATGTAGGGGCGTTTCTCTTAAGAACAGCGCGTTTGGTGTAAAAAGGGGGAAAGTATATTGGTTTTGAATAAGACGATTTGCATTTTTTTTCTCTTTTTCCCTTTTTAAAGTCAAATAAGGTTTGCCTATCATTCGCTCAAACTATTTTTTTCCTAGGACTCCCCACAGTATGCCCAGTAGGGTTTTCCACAGAAATTCAGGATGGATTGGTGTGGTTCCTCTCCTAGGACCCAGAATATCAACAGAAAAGAAGATGAGAGAAAAGCATGGCTGGGGTGTGACCCCCAAATTTTTGTGGAAGGGGCACCAGGCCTCTGCCCCTTTCCCCTTCCCCTTTGGGTAGATAGAGAGGGAGGGCGAGCAAAGTTTTGGGTTTCCTGTTGTCAAAGAGTTGAACAATGAAATGATGGCGAGTGCGGTCGTTTTCAAGTCGTGTTTTGGAACAAAGTTCAAATCTCTCGTATAGGATCCCCGCTGCATCATCACTGCCTTCCCGACACTATCATGTGATAAACGGCTCTTCGTGTTTTTTCTTGGTTCTCAATCCTGTCGCTCCACCGCCCCCGGGGAAGACTCGCTGTCTCGGCCCTTTACCGAAGGCTCTGGGAAGTCGGGAAAAGGAACCTCATCTTGGTGTTACTGCGGGGTCTTTTGCATTATCGCTCCCGAGCTGCCGGGGTTTCCTTTTGGCGATAACTTTCACAAATGCGTCTTCCGTCCTCTTTCCAGGAAAATTCTCAATGCTCCGCCCACCCGGAAAGGACCGGGGGGGGGGTAAAAAGTTTTTGAACCCAGCTCGTACCCTTTAATGGGCGAACAGCCTTAGGGTTTCTACAGCCCCCGGGGGCGAAAGCCGACATCAGGGGGAAACCCATCTTTGGGAAATCGGGAAGGTGGCCTGTTTTCCCGGTGCTTTTCAGTTTGGGACGGCCCTTTTCCCTCCCCTCGGATCACTAAAGCTTTCGTCCCCGCTCACAGGGGGGTCGTCAACTCCTTCTGCCCCTTTTCCAGGCCAATCTCCGTGGCCCGAAAAGCTCACCTCGTTTCCTTTGGAGGCCCCCGCCCCCCAAAACTGTCTCCTGAGACTGTCCCCTTTGGCCCCAGGCCCGACCCCCGGGGGAAAACTATCTTCCAGGTGGTATCTCCTGATGGGTCAGGCCCCCGGAGAGGCCTTCTTGCCTTCCACCTAAGCTGCGCAGGAAGGCAAAGCCAATCCCAGGGAACAGTAAGCTTCATAGGGTCTTTCTGTCCAGGTGCGGGTAGTCACATCTTCACAGACATGTCTATTTCACGAGCCTCTCCCCCGAGACTTTTTGAATCGTTACGCCTTTCGTGCGGGCCCGGAACTTACCCGACAAGGAATTTCGCTACCTTAGGACCGTTATAGTTACGGCCGCCGTTCTGGGCTTCGGTCGCCGGCTCCTGTCATCAGGTCACACTTCCTTGCCCTTTCCCGGCACTGGGCGGCGTCAGCCCCCATACTGGTCTTGTTGCGGAGATTGTTTTTTTAGTAAACAGTCCCCAGGCCTGGTCACTGCGACCCCCTTGTGAGCACTTCTCCCGAAGTTACAGGGCTATTTGCCGAGTTCCTTAGAAGAGTTGTCTCGCCCCTAGGTATTCTCTACCTACCCCTGTCGGTTTCGGTACAGGTACCCTTTTGTTGAAGGTCGTTCAGGCTTTTCCTGGGAGTATGGCGGGTTCTTCAGCGCCGTGGCGCCTGGTACTCGGACATTGGCTCGAGGCATTTTCTCTACCCTTCTTACCTCTGCAAAAACATCTCCGTGGCGTCCTTGAACAGATAACTATCTTCGGCTAACCTAGCCATTTCCGTCCCTCGACCAACAAGGGGTAGTAGAGAATATTCAGAGTTGAAACATAGTAAAATAAGAAATTGAAAGATTTGCTTGAAATTGTTCGTTTGGACGAACCCCGTGAGCTAACTATAGGTTCTTCTCTCCATCGGTTCATAGTAATGTTATGTGTTATTGCCGAAACTTGTTTCCGCTTGTCCAGCTAACGCTTGCGCTATCTTTTGATCAGAGGTTGAACGATCATCACCGATGCATTTTTTGATACATTCTGGGAAGATGAAACCCTGTTCAAGAGAAGCAAAGAGTTATTCGATCAGTGAGCGAGAATGAACTCTTTCCAGTGGCTGCCAGAAATCCTAGTAACTGTCTCTGCACCCGAAAAAGTCCCAATTGTCGAACTTCTATTTTAGAATGGAGATCCGGTTGTTTCTCCGACGATGAAACTTATCCATGATCGTCCACAGATCTCTTCTTATTCTTTGACCCTGTTATTTTTGGGTCAGACCTCAGTATTCAGAGTTTGCCCGGGAGAAGATATCGATTGTCTGATTCTCTTTCATTGAAACGACGTGCTTTAACCCCTAGATGTCCAGTCAATTGCTGCGCCTCAACGCATTTCGGGGGGAGAATCCAGCTAGCTCTGGGTCGATGGTATTTCACCAACTACAACTCATCCGCTGATTCTTCAATCAGTCGGTTCGGACTTCCACTTAGTTTCACCCAAGCTTCATCTGGTCATGGATAGATCACCCAGGTTCGGGTCCATACAGTGACAATCGCCCATGAAGACTCGCTTGCGCTACGGCTCCGGTGGTTCTCAACTCGCCACTGCCCATGAGTCGCCGGCTCATTCTTCAACAGGCACGCGTCAGAGATCACATTCTCCTCCCACCGCTTGGGAGCCCACGGTTTCATGTTCTATTTCACTCCCGGATGTCGCCACCTTTCCTCACGGCAATTACAGCTATCGGTCACCCAGCAGAGTATTTAGCCTTGCAAGGTGGTCCTTGCTGATTCACACCGGGATTCCACGTGCCCATGCCTACTGGCCAGAGCGCGCTAGTGATGCTCGGCTCTGGACTCTCGCCATCTAGGGTGCACCTCCACTGCTTCGCCCAGCAGCACGACGCTTGTTTTCTCTCCAACCCCCCTTTTCACGGTTTAGGCTGCTCCATTTCGCTCGCCTTCTACGGAATCGCTTTGCTTTCTTTTTCCCCTGCTACTAAAAATGTTTCAGTTCGCCAGGTTGTCTCTTCCTGCCCATGGATTCAGCAGCAGGTTCGAAAGGTTGCCTATTCAGGGAAACTCGGATCTATGTTTTTTTAACTCCCAAGCATTTCGTCGCTTGCTCGCCCTTCCTCGTCTCTGGGTGCCTAGGTATCCACCGTAAACCTTTCCTCATTTGAACCTCGCCATTAAATTAACTTAAGGCTATGCCCTCCTAAGGTGCTGCTAAATGGAAGGATCTTATCAACGTCCATGAATGAAATCATAGATCGAACTGCCGAATCGGAAAAATTGGGTGCTATCTAGTATCAGTTAAGTTCACGGGCTGGAGAAAGCGGAATGAACCGCTTCATCCGCCATTAATGGTAAACCACCGCCTTCAGGCCTCACCAGACTGATTCTACCATAGAGGCCAACGATTAGACAATAGCTCAACTCTCGAACACAGCTATAACTTTGATCGTACTGTGGCCTCGGTAAAGAGCAACTCTTCTCAAAAATCTCAAAAAGGTGCTGGAGTACGAATCCCATTTCACTCTTTTTGTGGTCCCGGGAGAATCCAGCTACAGGAGAACCAGAACGGAGAGCACTCCCTTTTCCGCCCGACTTTGGTCTTCAGAATGCTGGTTTTAAGCGAAAGAAGATTGCCCTTCTCCGACATGCATTGCCCAATCCGAGAGCGGATACACGCTTGCACTTATTGAACAGGGTCTTGTCGGTTTGAATTTAAATTATTTGCCGAAGGCGTCCTTCTTGACTTCGTATTTTTTACGGGTTAGACGATTTGTTTATTTTTTGATTTTATTTGCCACATTTCTTCAAAGGTTTGAAGGGATTTTCTTTCTCTATTCGCAGGCCAACAGTCCTCTTCCCAGAGATCCCAGATGGGGAACCTGAGGGCCATGACTCAACTATCGTCCATGTACGATCCATACTAGATCTGCAACCCCCATCCTACCCCCTCTACGTTCTTGGCACCCTTCTTTTTGTCTCAGAAAGAGTCTTTCAGTGGCTGTTTCGGTCCTCTTCCCCATTACAAAAAAAGTGAGCCACCGGTTCCAGGTACAAGATACTATCATTACGCCTGGACATTGCATCAACCCGTAATCGCCGACCCGGTGAAAGGCGGGCTCTGCTGAGCTATATCCCCGGGGCCTGGGTATGCATGAAAAAGTCAGATGCTTCTTCTATTCTTTTCCTGGCGCAGCTGGGATCTGGACTTAAACCAGAGACCTCGCCCGTGAAGTAAATCATCGCACCTACAGCCCAACCATTGGGAAAAATCAATAGATTCTTTTCAGGGCAATTCATCCTTCCCGAACACAGCATACAACTCTCCGTTGTACTGCGCTCTTTCAAGTGTGTTTGTTCTTCCTCACTGATGGCAAGTCTTTCAAATAACCTGATGGAAGAAAAAGAAGGCGTTAAGAGACCCTCCTGGCTCCAACCCTAGACACTCTAAGATCCTTTTTTCAAACCTGTTCTATTTCGAGTCAAGAGATAGATAAATAGACACATCCCATTGCACTGACTGTGGGCGCCTGTAGTGCCTGGAGGGGTCAAAGACCAAGAAGTGAGTTATTTATACCAAGCATCTCTTCTTATGGCTAGATCCAATCTCCTGGTCCCTGCGGAAAGGAAAAAGAATTTCACGTTCTTCCTCGAAGGGAGGGATTAGGAATCCTATTGATTGCTGTTATCCAGACCCCGGGAAAAGCATGAAAAAAGGCCTGAATGGTGCACGATTCCTCCGTCACCCCAGAATGAAAGGTGATCCTGTAGTTCCCTGGTCTGTGAAGATGCGTTGTTAGTGCCCATTTTTTTATTGAGGCCGAACTTAAACCTGTGCCGAGAGATAGTCGCCCATACACTGATAAGGAGATGGATTCTCGAGAAGAAGTGAGCCATATGATCCCCTGGACCGCCCGGATCCCACGAGTGAACAGAAAGTTAGATGCATTGATCTCACCTGAATCGCCCCATCTATCTCCTGAGGATGTTTAGTTTCAAACCCGATTCGAACATGAGGAGCATGCCATGCTAATGTGCCTTGGATGATCCACACATCTCCGGGCCAGGCGCTGATGGCACATTGAACTATCCATGGGCTGAGAGTCTCACAGCTTCCAGGCACAACGACGCAATTATCAGGGGCGCGCTCACCACTGAGCTAATAGCCTGAGTCGTGTAATTTTCTCCAGTGGAGGCCTGCTATGCCAAAAAGCGAGAGAAACCCTATCCTCTCTTTTCCTCTTTTTTAGGCCCCTGCAGCATGTCGCCACACGAGGGACATGGGCGCAAAAAAGGGATCCTATCAACTTGTTCGACCTGGATAATAAGCCCATGAGCTGGTCTACTTGACGGTGAGAAACGAGCACTTCCATCCGGGCTTAGCTCAGACGTTGCAACGAAGCTTGGGTGTGTGAAGCAGTGTCAAACCAAATACACAACAAGCATAATCAGTAGCTCTCCAGGAGGAGTGATCCAGCCGCATCCTTCCAGTACGGCTACCTTGTTGGCTTCACTCCAGTCACTAGCCCCGCCTTCGGATGCCGCGAGGCGGTTAAGGAAACGACGACGGTAGCCTGGAGACAGCTCCGATAGTGACGGGCGGGGACAAGGCCGGAACGAATGCACCGCCGTATGGCTGACCGGCGATTACCAGGGATTCCGGCTTCATGCAGGCGAGTTGCAGCCTCGCAATCCGAACTGAGGACGGGTTTTTTGGGGTTAGGCTGACACCGCGGGATCGCGACCCTTTGTCCCAGCCATTGCAGTCCCAGCCGCAAACGAGGGCACAGGCGCCGTGATGACGACCCGCATCCTGTAGCCAACCTCCGGCTTATCGCCGGCAGTACGTTCAGGTTCCAAACTCAATGTGGCAACTAAACACGAGGGTTGGTTTAATTGTGACTTAACCCAACACCTACGGCACGAGCTGACGACAGCCCGCACCACCCGCAGTCCGCGTTCCCGAAGGCACCCTTCAAGAGATTCTGCACATGTCAAGCCCTGGTAAGGTTCTTTTCGCTTTGCATCGAATTAAACCACATGCTCCACCGCTTGTGCGGGCCTCCCGCCAATTCCTTTGAGTTTCATTCTGCGAACGTACTCCAGGCGGGATACTTAACGCGTTAGCTACAGCACTGCACGGGTCGATACGCACAGCGCCCAGCATCCATCGTTTACGCCAGGACTACTGGGGTATCTAATCCCATTTGCCCCCTAGCTTTCGTCTCAGTGTCAGTGTCGGCCCAGCAGAGTGCTTTCGCTGCTGGTTCTTGGATCTCTACGCATTTTCACCGCCCACCGGAACCTCTGCTCCCTACTGTACTCCAGCTGGTAGTTTCACCGCCTGTCCAGGGTTGAGCCCTGGGATTTGACGGCGACTGAAAGCCACCCACAGACGCTTTACGCCCAATCATTCCGGGATAACGCTTGCATCCTCTGTCTTACCGCGGCTGCTGGCACAGAGTTAGCCGACGCTTATTCCTCAGATACCGTCATTGTTTCTTTCTCGGAGAAAGAAGTTCACGACCTGTGGGCCTTCTACTCCACGCGGCATTGCTCCGTCAGGCTCGCCCATTGCGGAAAATTCCCACTGCTGCCTCCGTAGGAGTCGGGGCCGTGTCTCAGTCCCAGTGTGGCTGATCATCCTCCGACCAGCTACTGATCATCGCCTTGCAAGCTTTGGCTGTCACCAACTAGCTAATCAGACGCGAGCCTCCTCGGGCGGATTCCTCCTTTACTCCTCAGCCTACGGGGCAATAGCAACCGTTTCCAGTTGTTGTTCTCTCGGGCGTGGGCAGGTTCTTACGCGTTACCACCCGTCCGCCACTGAAACACCACTTCCCGTCCGACTTGCATGTTACATGCTGCCAGCGTTCATCCTGAGCCAGATCGAACTCTCCAAGAGATTCCATAGTTGCATTACTTATAGCTTCTTTGTTCGTAGACACAGGGATTCGAATTGTCTTTATTCCAAGGCATACCTGTATCCATGCGCTTCATATTAGCCTGAGTTCGCCCCAGCAATATAGCCTTCCCTACCCTATCACGTCAATCCCACGAGCCTTTATCCATTCTCCTTGGATCACGGACGGCGGGGGCAAGTCAAAATAGAAAAACTCACATTAGGTTTAGGATAATCAGGCTCGAACTGATGATCACCACGTCAAGGTGACACTTACTGCTGAGTTATATCCCCTCCCGCCCCATCGAGAAATAGAACTAACTAACTTAAGGCAAAAGGGTCGAAACTCAACGCCACTATTCCCGAACAATCCTGCCTTTATTTCTTTTTCGCACTATTATGGATATATGGATAGTAAAAATAATGGGAAAAAATAGGATTCAATTGTCAACTGTCTTATCGGAAATAGGATTGGCTACGGATCTGAGCCATAGCACATGGTTTCATAAAGAAAATCCGTACGATTTTCCTGATCTAAATCGAGCAGTTTTACATGAAGAAGATTTTGTTCAGTATGTTCTATTCGATACTGGTAGGAGAAGAAACCCGATCTGGTATTCTTAAAAAAGAGGGGAAGCAGAACCAAGTCAAGATGATACGATAACCTTCTTCTTGCGCTAAAAATCTTACCATTTCCGAAGGAACTGGAGCCCATTTCTTTTCAATTTCCATTCAAGAGTTCTTTCCTATGTGTTTCCACGCCCTTTTGAGACCTCGAAAAATGAAATGGACACCTTTCTTAGGAAACACATACAAGATTCGTCACTACAAAAAAGGATACGTGGTAACCCACCATTAACTACTTCATTTTCATTTATGAATTTCATAGTAATAGAAATACATGTCCTACCGAGACAGAATTTGTAACTTGTTATCCTCTTGCCTAGCAGGCAAAGATTGACCCCTGGGAAAGACTGATTCATTCGGATCGACATGAGGTCCAACCCATTGTATTGCCAGAATCCGTGTTGTATATTTGAAGCAGGTTGACCTCCTTGCTTCTCCTCATGGTACAACCCTTCCTCCTGAGCCCCCCTTTCTCCTCGGTCCACAGAACAGAGACAAAATAAATGTAGGACTGTTTTCAACAGTCTGTCACGGAAGAAAGGACTCACTGAGCCGAGATCACTATAATATAATAGAAAAGAACTGTCTTTTCAGTATACTTTCCTGGTCTCACTACCAACAGGCCCCATGCAATCGATCGATCATCATATAGATATCCCTTCAACACAACATAGGTCATCGAAAGGATCTCGGACGACTCACCAAAGCACGAAAGCCAGGATATTTCTGAAAATTTATCTTATTTGAAGAGTGTATAACTGCATGGATAAGCTACACCAACCTGTCATTTTGGATCCACCGGGATTTTCCTTGGGAATATCGGAAGGAATTGAATGTAATAATATCGATTCATACAGAAGAAAAGGTTTCTATTGATTGAAACGCTATACCTATGGGATAGGGATAGAGGAAGAGGAAAAACAGAAGATTTCACATAGTACTTTGACTTTTGATCGAAAAATCAATCTTTCGTATCCTTCGCTCGACGAGAAAATGGGGATTCTCAGATCAACAAACCATGGGGACTTAAGGAATGATGAGAAGGAATAAAAAGAGGAAAGAAAATCGAAATGAAATAAAGAAGAAAAAACAAAACAATAAAAAGAAATAAAAATCAAATAAATAAATAAAAATTAAAAATAAAGTAGAAGATAGAAGAGCCCAGATTCCAAATGAACAAATTCAAACTCGAAAAGGATCTTCTGATTCTCAAAGAATGAGGAGCAAAAGGATTGATCGAGAAAGATCTTCTTTCTTATTATAAGATCGTGATTTGATCCGCATATGTTTGGTAAAACCATAATCTTCCTTTTGATCATAAATGGAAAGTGCTCCATTGAACATGAAAACGTGATTGAATTGGTCTTAGTTCCTCTTCGACGGAGGAAGAAAAGGAGGAGATTCTTCGAACGAAGAAAGAGATCCAATTATTGAAAGAATTGGAACGAGTGAGTTTATGAGAAAACCTGTACGGTTCTGTAGAGGGCAGGTGTGACTTATCTGTCAACTTTTCCACTATCACCCAAAAACCAAACTCGCCTTACGTAAAGTTGCCGAGAGCAATGATTAACCTCTGATTTTGAAATCACTGCTTATATACCTGGTATGGCCATAATTTTTACAAGAACATTTCCTGTAGTATTAGTAAGAGGATGGGAAGGGTTAAGGATTTACCCGGTGTGAGATATCACATTGTTCGAGGAACCCTAGATGCTGTCGGAGTAAAGGGATCGCCACCAAGGGCGTTCTAGTGCGTTGTAGATTTTATTCAAGACTTGTATCATTTGATGATGCCAAATCGCTAGAAACATGTGAAGTGTGTAGAATAACCCAATAACGAAAGTTTTGTAAGGGACTAAAGCAGGCTACCATGAGGCAAAAAGATCTTCTTTCTAAAGAGATTCGATTGGAACTATTATATGTCCAAGGTTCATTGAAATTATTTCAGAGGTTTTCCTTACTTTGTCCGTGTCAACAAACAATTGAAATACTCGACTTTTTTCAGAACAGGTCCGAGTCAAATAGCAATGATTCGAAGCACTTTTTTTACATTACACTATTTCTGAAACCCAAGGACTCGATCGTATGGATATAAAATACAGATTTCCAATCCTAGCAGGGAAAAGAAAAGGAGGGAAACGGATACTCAATTTGTGAGTAAACAGAATTCCATACTGATCTCATAGATACATATAGAATTCTGTGGAAAGCTGTATTCGA
Source organism: Acanthochlamys bracteata (assembly GCA_019914995.1). Taxonomy (NCBI): domain Eukaryota; kingdom Viridiplantae; phylum Streptophyta; class Magnoliopsida; order Pandanales; family Velloziaceae; genus Acanthochlamys; species Acanthochlamys bracteata. Next base: position 24,336 of record JAFKAK010000469.1, read on the forward strand.
TGAAAGTCGTATGTATGGCTTGAGGGAGATCTTTCATATCTTTCGAGATCCACCTTACAATATGGGGTAAAAAGCCAAAATAAGTGATTCGTTTTAGCCCTTATAAAAAGAAAACTGATTCTTGAACTCTTCACGCTCATGTCACGTCGAGGTACTGCAGAAGAAAAACAAAAATCCGATCCAATTTATCGTAATCGATTAGTTAACATGTTGGTTAACCGTATTATGAAACACGGAAAAAATCATTATTTATCAAAATTATCTATCGAGCCGAAAAAGATTCAAACAAAGACAGAAACAAACACTATTATCTGTTTTACGTCAGCAATACGTGGAGTAACCCGATATAGCAGTAAAGCAAGACGTAGGCGGATTCGACTCATCTGTTCCTATTGAAATAGGATCTACACAAGGAAAAAGCACTTGCCATTCGTTGGTTATTAGGGGGCATCCTGAAAACGTCCGGTCGAAATATGGCTTTCAAATTAAGTTCCGAATTAGTAGATGCTGCCAAAGGAGGGCGATGCTATACGCAAAAAGGAAGAGACTCATAGAATGGCAGAGGTAAATAGAGCTTGCACATTTTCGTTAATCCATAAACAGGATCTATATAGACACATAGATCCATGGATCCATACATCTCGATCGGAAAAGAATCAATAGAAAAGAAAGAATCGAATTGATCGATATCTTTCTCTGGGAAACAAAGAAAAAGGAAAGAAAGATGAAACATAAACCATAGATCAACTAAGTTCTTCGGGGCTTTGTTAAGAATAAGAAAGAGAATCTTATGGAAATATCATGGAATAAGGTTTGATCCTATTCATGGGGATTCCAAATATCCCATTCCAAAATAGAAAGTCCGAAACAATTGGGACTTTTTCGGAGATTGGATGCAGTTACTAATTCATGATCTGGCATGTACAGAATGAAAACTTCATTCTCGATTCGACGAGAATTTTTATGAAAGTGTTTCATTTGCTTTTCTTCCATGGAAGTTTCATTTTCCCAAGAATGTATCCTGTTTTTTGGCCTAATTCTTCTTCTCTGATGATCGATTCAACCTCTGATCAAAAGATAGACCTTGGTTCTTTTTCATCTCTTCAACAAGTTTAGTAATGAGCATAACAGCTATTGTTCCGATGGAGAAGAACCTAAAGTTAGCTTTTCGGGAAATTTCCCAACGAACAATTTCAACGAAATCTTTCAATTTCTTATTTTACTATGTTCAACTCTATGTATTCCTCTATCC
>JAFKAK010000470.1:0-5000 GCA_019914995.1 Acanthochlamys bracteata
CACGATTTTGAATCAGAAGAGAGATTTCAAGAAATAGCAGATCTATTCACTCTATCAATAACCGAGCCGGATCTGGTGTATCATAGGGGATTTGCCTTTTATATTGATTCCTACGGATTGGATCAAAAAAAATTCTTGAATGAGGTATTCAACTCCAGAGATGAATCGAAAAGGAAATCTTTTTTGGTTCTACCTCCTCTTTTTTATGAAGAGAATGAATCTTTTTATCGAAGGATCAGAAAAAAATCGGTCCGTATCTACTGTGGGAATGATTTGGAAGATCCAAAACTAAAAACAGCAGTATTTGCTAGCAACAACAAAACGGAGGCAGTCAATCAATATAGATTGATCCGAGATCTGATTCAAATCCAATATAGAATCCATGGGTACATAAGAAATGTATCGAATCGATTTTTTTTAATGAATAGATCCGATCGCAACTTCGAATATGGAATTCAAGGGGGTCAAATAGGAAATGATACTCTGAATCATATAACTATAATGAAATATACGATCAACCAACATTTATCAATTGGAAAAAGAGTCAGAAGAAATGGTTTGATCCTCTTATTTCTCGAACCGAGAGATCCATGAATCGGAATTCTGATGCATATAGATACAAATGCTCCGATGGGGGCAAAAATTTCAGGAACATTTGGAACATTTCGTTTTGAACAGAAGAACCGTTTTCAAGTAGTGTTCGATCGATTACGTATTAATCAATATTCGATTGATTGGTCGAAGCTATCGACAAACAAGATTTGTCTAAGACACTTCGTTTCTTTTTGTCCAAGTTACTTCTCTTTTGTCCAAGTCACTTCGCTTTTTGTCCAAGCCACTTTCCTTTTTCTCTGTGAGTATCAGGAATATCCCCATTCATAGGTCCGAGATCCACATCTATGAATTGAAAGGTCGAATGATCAACTCTGCAATCAGGTGTTAGAATCAATAGGTCTTCAAATCGTTCATTTGAAGAAATTGAAACCCTTCTTATTGGATGATCATGATACTTCCCAAAGACCGAAATTCTTGATCAATGGGGAACAATATTCTCATTTTGTTCAAAAAGATACCAAAGTGGATGATTGACTCATTCCATACTAGAAATAATCGCAGAAATCCTTTGATAACACGGATTCCTATTTCTCAATGCTATCCCACGATCGAGACAATTGGCTGAATCCCGTGAAACCATTTGATAAGTTCATTGATATCTTCTTTTTATAAAGCAAATCGACTTCGATTCTTGAATGATCCACAGCACTTCTGGTTCTATTGTAACAAAAGATTCCCTTTTTATGCGGAAAAGACCCGTATCAATAATTATGATCTTCCATATGGACAATTCCTCAATATCTTGTTCATTCGCAAGAAAATATTTTCTTTGTGCGTCGGTAACGGTAAAAAACATATATTTTTTGAGAGAGACTATTTCACCAATCGAGTCACAGGTATCTGACATATTCATACCTAACCTAACGATTTTCCACAAAATGGTGACGAAACGTATAACTTGTACAAATCTTTCCATTTTCCAATTCGATCCGATCCATTCGTTCGTAGAGCTATTTACTCGATCGCAGACATTTCTGCAACACCTCTAACAGAGGAACAAATAGTCAATTTGGAAAGAACTTATTGTCAGCCTCTTTCAGATATGAATCTATCTGATTCAGAGGGAAGAACTTACATCAGTATCTCAGTTTCAATTCAAACATGGGTTTGATTCACACTCCATGTTCTGAAATATTTACCATCCGGAAAGAGGAAAAAACAAGTCTTTGTCTAAAAAATGCGTTGAAAGGGAGATGTATAGAACCTTTCAAGGGGATAGTGCTTTTGCAAATCTCTCAAAATGGAATCTGTTCCAAACATATATGCCATGGTTCCTTACTTCGACAGGGTTGCAAATATCTAAATTTCATCCTTTTAGATACTTTTTCAGACCCATTGCCGATACTAAGTAGCAGTCAAAAATGGGTATCCATTTTCATGATATTATGCATGGATCATATATATCATGGCCAATTCTTCAAAAAGATTGTGGGCGATTCTTCCACAATGGACTCCGATAAGTGAGATTTCAGTAAGTGTTTACAGAATCTTCTTCTCTCCGAAGAAATGATTCATCGAAATAATGAGTCCCCTTTCATTGATATGGACACATCTGAGATCAACAAATGCTCAGGAGTTCCTCTATTCAATCCTTTTCCTTCTTCTTGTTGCTGGATATCTCGTTCGTATACATCTTCTCTTTGTTTGAGCCTCTAGTGAGTTACAGACAGAGTTAGAAAAAGATCAATTTTGATGATTCCATCATACATGATTGAGTTGCGAAAACTTTTGGATAGGTATCCTACATCTGAACTGAATTCTTTCTGGTTAAAGAATCTCTTTCTAGTTGCTCTGGAACAATTAGGAGATTCTCCGGAAGAAATACGGGTTCTGCTTCTGGTGGCAACATGCTATTGGGCGGTGGTCCCCCTTGTAGGGTCAAATCAATACGTTCTAAGAAGAACTATTTGAATATCAATCTCATCGATCTCATAAGTATCATACCAAATCCCATCAATCGAATCACTTTTTCGAAATACGAGACATCTAAGTCGTAGAAGTAAAAAGATCTATTCATTGATAAGAAAAGAAAAAACGTGAACGGTGATTGGATTGATGATAAAATGGAATCCTGGGTCGCGACCAGTGATTCAATTGATGATGAAAAAAGAATTCTTGATTCAGTTCTCCACCTTAACGACAGAAAAAAGGATTGATCAAATTCTATTGAGTCTGACTCATAGTGATCGTTTATCAAAGAATGACTCTGGTTATCAAATGATTGAACAACCGGGATCAATTTACTTACGATACTTAGTTGACATTCATAAAAAGTCTCTAATGAATTATGAGTTCAATAGATCCTGTTTAGCAGAAAGACGGATATTCCTTGCTCATTATCAGACAATCACTTATTCACAAACCTCGTGTGGGGTTAATAGTTTTCATTTCCGATCTCATGGAAAACCCTTTTCACTCCGCTTAGCCCTATCCCTTTCTAGGGGTATTTTAGTGATAGGTTCTATAGGAACTGGACGATCCTATTTGGTCAAATACCTAGCGACAAACTCCTATGTTCCTTTCATTACGGTATTTCCGAACAAGTTCCTGGATGACAAGCCTAAAGGTTATCTTATTGATGATATCGATATTGATGATAGTGACGATATCGATATTGATGATAGTGACGATATCGATATTGATGATAGTGACGATATGGATATTGATGATAGTGACGATATGGATGATGACCTTGATACGGAGCTGCTAACTATGACGACTATGTATATGAGGGCGAAAATAGACCGATTTGATATCACCCTTCAATTCAGATTAGCAAAAGCAATGTCTCCTTGCATAATATGGATTCCAAACATTCATAATCTGTCTGTGAATGAGTCGAATTACTTATCCCTCGGTCTATTAGAGAACTATCTCTCCAGGGATTGGGAAAGATGTTCCACTAGAAATATTCTTGTTATTGCTTCGACTCATATTCCCCAAAAAGTGGATCCCCTTTAATAGCTCGAATAAATTAGATACATGCATTAAGATACGAAGGCTTCTTATTCCACAAGAACAAGCACTTTTTCATTCTTTCCTATACTAGGGGATTTCACTTGGAAAAAAAAATGCTCTATACTAACAGATTCAGGTCCATAACCATGGGTTCAAATGCACGAGATCTTGTAGCACTTATCAATGAGGCCCTATCAATTAGTATTACACAGAAGAAATCAATTATAGAAACTAATACAATTAGATCAGCTCTTCATAGACAAACTTGGGATTTGCGATCCCAGGTAAGATCGGTTCAGGATCATGGGATCTTTTTCTATCAGATAGGAAGGGCTATTGCACAAAATGTACTTCTAAAATTGCCCCATAAATCCTATATCTATCTATATGAAGAAGAAATCATGTAAGGAAGGGATTCTTATTTGTACAAATGGTACTTCGAACTTGGAACGAGCATGAAGAAATTAACGATACTTCTTTATCTTTTGAGTTGTTCTGCCGGATCGGTCGCTCAAGATCTTTGGTCTTCACCCGGACCCGATGAAAAAAATTGGATCACTTCTTATGGATTCGTTGAGAATGATTCTGCTCTAGTTCATGGCCTATTAAGTAGAAGGCGCTCTGGTGGGATCCTCACGGACAGAAAAAGATTGCAGTCAGTTTTGATAATAATCAGTGACATTACTTCTTCGGTCGAACCAAGGAATCAGTTAGATATGATGCAAAATGGATCTTGTTCTATCGTTGATCAGAGATTTCTATATGAAAAATACGAATCGGGTTTGAAGAGGGGAAGGAGAAAAGAGCCTTCGACCCGCAACAGATAGAGGAGGATTTATTCAATCACATAGTTTGGGCTCCTAGAATATGGCGCCCTTGTGGCAATCTATTTGATTGTATCGAAAGGCCCACTGAATTGGGATTTCCCTATTGGGCCAGGTCATTTCAGGGCAAGCGGATCATTTATCATAAAGAGGTGAGCTTCAAGAGAATGATTCGGAGTTCTTGCAGGGTGGAACCATGCAGTACCAGACACGAGATAGATCTTCCAAAGAACAAGGCTTTTTTTCGAATAAGCCGATTCATTTGGGACCCTGCGGATCCATTCTTTTTCCTATTCAAAGATCGGCCCTTTGTCTCTGTGTTTTCACGTCGAAATTCTTTGCAGATGAAGAGATGTCAAAGGCGCTTATTACTTCCCAAACAAATCCTCCTACATCTATAGATAATCGCTGGTTCATCAAGAATACGCAAGAAAAGCACTTCGAATCGTTGATTCATCGCCGAGATGGCTTAGAACCAATAGTTCATTATCTAATGGATCTTTCCGTTATAATACTCTATCCGAGTTATCAGTATTTATCAAATCTGTTCTATCTAACGGAACGCTATTGGATCAAATGACAAAGACATTGTTGAAAGGGATG
>JAFKAK010000470.1:21880-41880 GCA_019914995.1 Acanthochlamys bracteata
TTTTATTCATGAAATGGGTTGGATTGGTATTATTCTGGATACAGCAAAAATCATTCTATTCGATCTAGATCTAATAAGTACCTTGTGTCAGAATTGAGAAATTCTATGGCTCAGATCTTTAGTATTCTCTTATTTATCACCTGTGTCTACTATTTAGGCAGAATGCCGTCGCCTAATATCACTAAGAAACTGAAAAAACCTCAAAAACGGAAGAAAGGAGAAAGTGAGGAAGAAAAGGAGGATCGGACAAAATAGATGAAACGGAAGAGATCCGAGTGAATGGAAAGGAAAAAACAAAGGATGAATTACACTTTCACTTTAAAGAGACATCCTATTTGAAAGAGACATCCTATAAAGATAGCCCAGTTTACAAAGATTCTTATCTTGATGGATATCAAGATAATTGGGAATGGGAAGACTTAAAAAGAAGAAAAAAAAAAAAAAGACTTATTTCGGGTTTGAAAAACCTTTTGTGACTTTCCTTTTTGATTCTAAACGATGGAATCGTCCATTGCGATATATAAAAAATGATCGATTTGAAAATGCTGTACAAAAATGAAATGTCTCAATATTTTTTTTATACATGTCCAAGTGATGGAAAACAAAGAATATCTTTTACATATCCACCTAGTTTATCAACTTTTTCGGAAATGATAGAACGAAAAATGGATTTGTACACGACAGAAAAACTATCCCATGAAGACCTGTATAATTATTGGATTTATACCAATGAACAAAAAAAATACAACTTGAGTAATGAATTGCTAAGTCGAATAAAAGTTTTAGAAAATAAGGAGGGATCCCTTGTTCGAGATATACTACTAAAAAAAGAATCAGATTATGCAATGATGAGAATGAAAAAGAATGCTTGCCTGAGACGTATGACCCTCTTTTGAAAGGACCATATCATGGAACAATGAAAAAATTCCATTCAACTACAGAAGATTTAATTTTATCTAAAGGAATTCGGATTCCATACAAATACTTTGGATAAATAAGATTCATGGATTACTTTATAATGATTATTATGATTCCCATAATGATTATAATGATTCCCAAATTTGAATATAAAAAAAAAAGAATTGGATTGATAAACAATCATTATTAACTTATATTACTAATTCAATCATCTCAATTGATGATGAATTATCCTTTGATTCCGCTGATCAAACAACAATTCAAAACAAATCAATTACAATAGAAGACATTGATGCAATGGAAGACATTGATGCAATAGAAGACATCGAAAAAAAAGGGTTCCTCGATGGTTATACAATTTGACCCGAGGTGGAAGAAGAAGAAAGAAGAAAGAAGATGAAGATGAGGAAGATGAGGAAGATGAGGAAAAATCAGCAAAAAAAGACCATGAAATTCGTTCGAGAAGAGCTAAACGTGTAGTAATTTATACCGAAAAGAAAAGCGAAGAGGATAGCGAAGAGGATAGCAAAGAGAAGAATTCTCTTGCTAGTGCTAATACTAATACCGCTACTAATAGTGCTAATACTGCTACTAATAGTAATGGTGATCAAGGAGAAGAGATTTATCTGATACGTTACTCCCAACAATCGGACTTTCATCGAGATCTAATCAAAGGATCTATGCGTGCTCAAAGACGTAAAACAGTTACTTGGGAACTGTTTCAAGCAAATGTGCATTCCCCACTTTTTTTTGATCGAATAGACAAAATATTTTTTTTTCCTTCTTTTGATATCTTCTCTGATATGATTAATATCATTTTTAGGAATTGGTCAGGGAAAGAGCAAAGATTGCGATGGGAAGAAAAAAGAAAAAAAAGAAGATTGGGAAGAAAAAAAAAAAAAAAAAAAAAAAAAAAAAAAAGGAAAAAAAAAAAAAAGATAAAAAAAGGAACGAATAGCAATATCTGAAACCTGGGATACTCTTATATTTGCTCAAACAATAAGAGGTTTGATGTTACTAAGCCAATCTTTTCTCAGAAAATACATTGTATTGCCTTCATTGATAATAGCCAAAAATATTGGTCGTATGTTATTATTCCAATTTCCCCAGTGGTATGAGGATTTTAACGAATGGAAAGGAAATGCATGTTAAATGTACCTATAATGGTGTCAATTATCAGAAACAGAATTTCCCAAAGATTGGTTAACAGACGGTATTCAGATAAAGATTCTATTTCCTTTCTCTCTGAAACCTTGGCGAAAAAATCTAAGTACGATCTTATGATAAAGATCTAATGAAAAAAAAAAGGAAACAAAGACAATTTTGTTTTTTTTTTAACAGTATGGGAATGGAAGCAGAACTCCTTTTGGCCCTCCCCGACAAAAACCTTCTTTTTTTTGAACCCATTTCTAAAGAAATCAAAAATAAAATTAGAAAGGTGAAAAGGAAAATATTTCTAGTTCTAAAAATCTTAAAAAAAAAAAAAAGTCTCAAAAAATTAAAAAAAAAAAAAAACACAAAATGGATTATCAAAATACTTTTAGTTATAAAACTAATAATCAAAGAACTTGAAAAAAAAGTAAACCCAATTTTTTTATTTTTATATAGAAAAGCGAAAGTATATGAATCGAATGAAAATTATGAACTGGATGAAAAAATGTAAAAAGATTAAAAATAAATAATAAGATTACACAGGAAGAGGAATGGACCATTCGACCAAAAAATTATTCACTTATGGAAAAAAAGACTAAAGATCTCGCTGATAAGACAATTACAATCAGAAATAAAATAGAACAAAAAAAAAAAAAAAAAAAAAAATAGTTCCATCTTGGGATGTTAAAAGATCAAAATCACAGAAAAAGATTTGGCAAATATTCAAAAGAAAAAAATAGGCGATTAATACACAAATCACATTTTTTTTTAGATTTTTAATTGAAAAAAAATATACATAGATTTTTGCTATGTACCATTAACTTTCCCAGGATCAATGCACAACTTTTTTTTGAATCAACAAAAAATAAATTTATCTACAAGGATGAAACAAATGAAGAAAAAATTCAAAAAATTAATGAAAATACAATTAAGTTTATTAACTTTATTTCGACTATAGAAAAGTCGTTTAATAATACTATTAGTAATACTAATATTGATATTAGTAATGATATTAGTAAAAAAAATGCAAATATTTATTGCGACTTATCTTCCTTGTCCCAAGCATATGTATTTTATAAATTGTCAAACCCAATTACTTAACAAATATGGCTTGAGATCTATACTTCAACATCACAGGACTTATCCTTTTCTTAGGGACAAAATAAAGAATTATTGTATAACACGAGGAATATTTGATTCCAAATCAAGACATAATAAAATGCATAAGTCTGGAATAAATGAATGGAAAAATTGGTTAAAGGGTCATTATCAATACAATTTATCTCAGAGAAAATGGTCTCAATTAGTACCGCAAAAATGGAGAAATAGAGTCAATCAACGTCGTATGATTCAAAATAAAGACTCAAATTCATATAAGGAAGAAAAAGACCAATTAATTCATTATGTGAAAAATTTTTTTTCCGTGTTAGATCCATTGACGGCAGTTAGTCAAAAGAAAAATGGAAAAAACACTACAGATATGATCTTTTATCACATGAATATATGAATTATGGGGATAGGAAGGACTCATATATTTATGGATCAACAGTAAAAAAAGTAAATGGGAACCAAGAAATTCCATATAATTTCAATACATCAAAACCCGAATCATTTTATGTATTGGTAAGTACAGCTATGAGTGATTATCTCGAAGAGAGATATAGTATTGATAGAGATAAAACTCTGGATAGAAAATATTTTGATTCGAAAATTCTTCATATTCATCTTGAAAAAAAAAAAAAATATGAAAACTTGGATCAATGTACATATTGGTACCAAGATTAATAAAAATACTAAGACTAAAACATTTTTTTTGAAAAAAAAAGTAAAAAAAAGATCTTTTTCTTTTAGGATTCGTCAGAAATCTACCTACCCCCCCCCAAAAAAAACTTTTTAAATTGGATGGGAATGAATCAAGAAGGGTTATATGGTACCATATCTAATATAGAATCTAATATAGAATCTAATATAGAATCTTGGCTTTTCCCAGAGCTTCTGGTACTTTATGATTGCATATAAGATTAAAGCATGGATCATACCAATCAAATCACTTCTTTTGAATTTAGATAAAAATGGTATTGAAAATGAAAACATCAACCTAAATCAAAAGAAAATCTTCCTATATCATCTAATAAAAAAAAATATCCTCAATTGGAACAAAAAAAAAAAAAGGTCAAGGGATCTTGGATCAGATCTCAAAAAACAAAACAAAAAAAAAAAAAAAGAAGACGACTACACAAACACAGGATCAGAGACTAAAAAAGGTAAAAGAAAAAACAATCCAGAACAAAAGAAAGAAGAACTAGATTTTTTCCTGAAAAAAATATTTTCTTTTCAATTAAGATTTGACGACCCTTTGAATCAAACAATGATGGATAATATCAAGGTATATTGTCTCCTACTTAGACTGATGAATCCAAAAGATATTGCTATATCCTCCATTCAAAAAGGAGAGATGCGTCTGGATGTAATGACGATTCAGAAAAATATAGCTCTTACAGAATTGATAAAAAGGGAATGTTGATTATCGAACCAGTTCGTCTATCTCTAAAAAGAGAAAAAAAAATGATTATATATCAAACCATAGGTATTTCATTAATCCAAAAAAGTAAAGACCAAACTAATGAAAAATGCATAAATAATAAATACATTAATAAGAATCATTTCGAAAAATCCATTTCACACGATAGCCTTATACCTGTAAATGGAAACAAAAATCATTATGATTGCCTCATTCCTGAAAATATTCTATCTACTAGACGTCGTAGAAATTTGAATTCTAATTTGTTTTAATTCCAAAAATTGGAATCTTGTGGATAGAAATCAGTATTTTGCAATGAAAACATCATAAGGAACTGTGGACAATTTTTGAATGAGGACAATAATGTTAATACAGATGCAAATAAATTCATTAAATTGAAATTGTTTCTTTGGCCAAACTACCGATTAGAAGATTTAGCTTGTATGAATCGTTATTGGTTTGATACCAATAATGGCAGTCCTTTAGTATGTATGTCAGGATACATATGTATCCACGATTCCAGAGTAGTTAATTTCTATTTTATAGATTGACATATTAGGTAAATAAGAGCTGAAAGATGTAAACATATGGTGTGTTACATTCTGGTACATGATATTGATTTAATGGTAGCGGATCAACTCAGGAATAAATCTGCAAAATATTCTTTCGTGAATGCAAAAAATGGATCATCTCTTCTCTTTCTATCCAAATCCTATTTTGGGAAAGAAAAAAAAAAAAAAAATATATGAATAAATCTCAATTTTTATTTACCAGATTAAAATCTTTGGTATACATTATTATAAATAATAATTTATATATTTTTTTTTATTTTTTTTGATCAGTAAAATACAAGTAAAAGCAAGAAAATAGAAGATTTTTTTTATTTTATGGTCAAAAATTCATTCATCTCAATTCTTCACAAGAAAAAAAAAAAAGAAAACAAAGGATCCGTTGAATTTCAAGTATTCAGTTTCACCAATAAGATACGTAGACTTACTTCCCATTTGGAATTGCACAAAAAGATTTTTTTTATCAAAAGGCCTACGAAAAATTCTGGGAAAACGTCAACGATTGCTGGCTTATTTATCAAGGAAAAATAGAGTGCGTTATAAAAATTAATTGGTCAGTTGAATATTCAGGGGCCAAAAACTCGTTAATTTGAAGACTCATTTTTTTTTAGTTATGAGATTCTTTTTTTCATTTTGATGAACCTCCTTTGCTTTGTTTTTATAAATTCATGAAATAATGAATCAGGAAAAAAAAAAATATGACTGTACCAGCTACAAAAAAGATCTCATGATAGTGAATATGGGACCTCACCACCCATCAATGCATGGTGTTCTTCGACTGATCATTACTCTCGATGGAGAAGATGTTATTGACTGTGAACCAATATTGGGCTATTTACAGAGGTATGGAAAAAATAGCGGAAAACAGAACAATTATACAATATTTGCCTTATGTAACACGTTGGGATTATTTAGCTACTATGTTCACAGAGGCCATAACAGTAAACACCTGAACAGTTGGGAATGTTCAAGTACCAAAAAAGAGCCAGCTATATCAGAGTAATTATGTTGGAGCTGAGTCGTATAGCTTCTCATTTGTTATGGCTTGGGCCTTTTATGGCGGATATCGGTGCGCAGACTCCTTTTTCTATATTTTCCGAAAAGGGGGGTAGTATATGATCTATTCAGAAGCTGCCACAGGTATGCGAATGATGCATAATTATTTCCGTATTGGAGGAGTAGCTGCTGATCTACCTCATGGCTGGATAGATAAGTGTTTTAGATTTCTGTGATTATTTTTAACAGGGTTGCTGAATATCAAAAACTTATTACATGGAATCCCATTTTTTGGAACGAGTTGAGGAGTGGGAACTATTGAGGAGGAAGCAATAAATTGGGGCTTATCGGGACCAATGTTAAAGCTTCTGGAATCAATGGGATCTTCGTAAAGTTGATGATTATGAGTGTTACAATGAATTCGATTGGGGAGGTCAATGGCAAAAGAAGGAGATTCATTAGCTCGTTATTTAGTACGAATAGGTGAAATGACAGAATCCATAAAAATTATTCAACAAGCTTTAGAAGGATTTCGGGAGGGCCCTATGAGAATTTAGAAGTCCGGCGGTTTGCTAAAGCAAAAATTCGGAATGGAATGATTTTGACTATCGATTCATTAGTAAAAAACCTTCCCCCAATTTTGAATTGTCGAAACAAGAACTTTATGCAGTGGAAGCCCCAAAGGAGAATTAGGAATTTATCTGATAGGAGATAATAGTGTTTTCCCTTGGAGATGGAAAATTCGTCACTTGGTTTTATCAATTTGCAAATTCTTCCTCAGCTAGTTAAAAAGAATGAAATTGGCTGATATCATGACGATACTAGGTAGTATAGATATCATTATGGGAGAAGTTGATCGCTGAAATGATAATTGATACGACAGAGTACAGACTATCAATTCTTTTTCTAGATCGGAACCCTTAAAAAGGTTTATGAACTCATATGGCTGTTTGTTCCCATTTTGACCCTTATATTAGGAATCATAATAGGGTACTAGTAATTGTGTGGTTAGAAAGAGAGATATCTGCGGCTATACAACAACGTATTGGGCCTGAATATGCTGGGCCATTAGGAATTCTTCAAGCTCTAGCGGATGGAATTAAACTACTTTTTAAAGAGGACCTACTCCCCTCTAGAGGGGATATTCGTTTGTTTAGTGTCGGACCGTCTATAGCGGTCATATCAATTCTACTAAGTTATTTAGTAATTCCTTTTGGGTATCACCTTGTTTTAGTTGATCTCAGTATAGGTGTTTTTCTATGGATCGCCATTTCAAGTATTGCTCCGATCGGACTTCTTATGTCAGGATATGGGTCGAATAATAAATATTCTTTTTTGGGTGGTCTACGAGCTGCTGCTCAATCTATTAGTTATGAAATACCATTAACTCTATGTGTGTTATCAATATCTCTACGTGTGATTCGTTAGAACACATGAACTTTTACCTTTTTCCTAGAGATAAAGGAAGATTTTGAATGTATTGAATAGATATCTTATTTTTTTTTTTTTATTCATCATTCAGTCAATCAGTTAAACCAGATAGTTATATAGGTGAAACAAAACAGCTTAGAAATTCGCAGTAAGAAAAGAAAATCTCATTCCCTATGTACAAGAATAAAGTGAAAGTAAACATAAGCAGTGTAAACTGCTTACCCCAAGATGATATTTTTGATTAATCATCATATAGATCATATCTTGAAGCGGGTGTAAAAGATTAATTGTATGAAGTTTATAGTTTTGTATGTACTACTTACTATACTATACGGTATCAATCAAAAATCAGTGGACGGTTAGGAACACCAAGGTACATAAAAGATTAGTAATAGAGATAACATAAGGTATAAAAAAAAGATATTCCTGCATAAAACGAATCAAAATAGGGTCTTTACATTGGTAGAAATGATCAAGTAGTACTTCCCCACGATTCCGATCTAAGTAGTATGCTCCTATTCACTGATTAAAAAAATAACTATCAAGAACAATTAATCCTTTTTTTTTTTTTTAAGTACCTATTCGGAGAAAGAAGAACAGAAACAAAAGAAATGGAATAATAATAGATAGAATAGAGAAAAATTTTATTTATTTTTTCTTCCATCCATATATACTTCTTATCATAAGCCATGAACTAATACCTAATTCTTTATATCCATTGATATAACGAGTATTTTATTGAAAGATTAAGTTATTACTGAACAATGAGAAATTCTAATTATAATAAAGGATGAGATCAATTCAGAAGTGCTTTTTTTCTTATTCTAGCAGACAGAATTCCATTGGTCTAATTTAGGACTACCCGATGTATCTTTATTCTATCTACCCTACCAAAATATGGCGATAATATTAGAAAAAGAGCAGTCCTTACATTATTTTTGGCCATTGAGGGCCGTATGAGGTGAAAATCTCATGTACGGTTTTGGAATAGCGATGTGACAGTGATGTTATTATCGACTATGATTATCCAACAGTTTAAGTACAGTTGATATAATTGAAGCGCAGTCAAAATATGGTTTTGGGGATGGAATCTGTGGCGTCAACCTATAGGGTTTTTATTGTTTTCCTAATTTCTTCTCTAGCAGAATGTGAGAGATTACCCTTTGATTTACCAGAAGCAGAGGAGGAATTAATAGCAGGTTATCAAACTGAATATTCAGGTATCAAATATGGTTTGTTTTACATTTGCTTCTTACTTAAATCTATTAGTTTCCTCATTATTTGTAACAGTTCTTTACTTAGGTGGGTGGGATTTATCTATTCCGTACATATTCAGTCCCGAGTTTTTCGTAAAAAATCAAATGGATGGATTCTTTGGAATGACAATTGGTATATTTATTACATTATCTAAAGCTTATTTGTTTCTGTTCATTTCTATCACAACAAGATGGACTTTACCTAGAATGAGAATGGACCAGCTATTAAATCTTGGATGGAAATTTCTTTTACCATTTCCTTGGGTAATCTATTATTGACAACTTCTTTCCAACTTGTTTCCCTTTAAATAAAAATAAGGAAGGAATAAGATGACAAATAACAGAATAAGATGACAAATGAGATTCTCTATTCATAACCTCTTTCAAAACAAGAAAAAAACATCATTTTTTTTCATGGATATTTACAATATGCTTCCTATGGTAACTGGGTTCATGAATTATAGTCAACAAACAATACGAGCTGCAAGATACATCGGTCAAGGTTTCATAATTACCTTATCCCACACAAATCGTTTACCTGTAACTATTCAATATCCTTATGAAAAATCGATTACATCAGAGCGTTTCCGTGGTCAATTCACTTTGAATTTGATAAATGTATCTTGTGAAGTATGTGTTCGTGTATGCCCCATAGATCTACCTGTTGTCGATTGGAGATTTGAAAGAGATATTAAAAAAACAATTGCTTAATTATAGTATTGATTTTGGTGTCTGTATATTTTGTGGTATGTGTCAGTATTGTCCAACAAACTGTTTATCAATGACTGAAGAATATGAACTTTCCACTTATGATCGTCACGAGTTGAATTATAATCAAATTGCTTTGGGTCGTTTACCAATGTCAGTAATTGGAGATTATACAATTCAAACAGTTATGAATTCGACACAAAGCAAAATAGACAAGGATGAACCCCGTGATTCAGAACGATTACCAATTACTAATTGTTTTGACATAAAAGGATCTAAGCTTCTTGCTCCAATAAATACAAATAATAATTGATTAATAATTGATTTGATTGTTGATAATTATTCTTTGATTTAAACTAAGAATAGTATTTTTGTGATGATTTCAGAAATATACAATTACAACTACTAAACTAGTATTTAATTAAATAAATATTGAATTAAATAAATAAGATAGTAGGATTCCTACAATTTGTATCTACATTATACTACATTAATAATTCTTCAATTAGGAACTATCATATAGAAAAAAATAGGATAAGCATTTTTATTTTTTCCTGGACTATTCAGAAGGGGCATGAAATATTTCGACTTATTTATATTTATCTCTTATTTTATACATAATGGATTTACCTGGACCAATACATGATATTCTTGTAGTATTTCTGGGATTAGTTCTTATATTGGGGTCTAGGGTAGTATTACTTACCAATCCGATTTATTCTGCCTTTTCATTGGGATTGGTTCTTGTTTGTATATCCTTATTCTATATTCTAGCGAACTCCTATTTTTGTAGCTGCTGCACGGCTCCTTATTTATGTAGAGCCATAAACGTCTTAATCATATTTGCCGTGATGTTCATTGGTGGTTCAGAATATTCCAATGATTTCCATCTTTGGACTGTTGGAGATGGATTCACTTCACTGGTTTGTGCAAGTATTTTTTTTTCACTAATTACTACTATCCCAGATACGTCATGGTACGGAATTATTTGGAGTACACGATCAAACCAGATTATAGAACAGGACCTAATAAGTAACGTTCCAAATTGGGATTCATTTATCAACGGATTTTTATCTTCCGTTTGAACTTATTTCTATAATTCTTTTAGTATCCTTGATAATTGCAATTACTATGGCTCGTCAATAATAAATACTTAGAATTTTTAATTCGTAGAATTAGAAATTCTAAATCGAAATAAAAAAAAAAACGAAAGGTTTTATTTTTAATTAAATCTATTGCCAATACCTTAAATTGTTATGTAATTGTTCGATTCTAATCAATCAGATCCTTTGAACTATTATTCATATTGAAATGAATCAAAATAAATGAGGGTTTGTCAATGATGTTCAGTATGTACTTTTTTTGAGTGTCTATTTATTTTCTATTGGAATCTATGGATTGATCACTAGTCGAAACATGGGTTAGAGCACTTATGTGTCTTGAACTTATACTAAATTCGGTTAATATCAATCTCGTAACATTTTCTGATTTATTTGATAATCGACAATTAAAAGGAGACATTTTCTCAATCTTTGTTATAGCTATTGCGGCTGCTGAAGCAGCTATTGGGTTAGCTATAGTTTCATCGATCCATCGTAACAGAAAATCAACTCGTATCAATCAATCAAATTTATTGAATAATTAATCGTAATCATCATCTATAATTTATTTTAATAATATAAATTGGAATTCGCATCTGCGACTTGCACGATCATGGTTGTTTAAACAGAAATCAAAGTCTCTTGGCCCTTGCTCATACAGATTTTTAAATGGATTGATTCTTAAAAAATTGGATAAATTACTGCTTCGTCTGGTGTTTACAATAAAATTATATATATTTTACTTTACCAGATCGAAAATTTTTTATGTTTTATAGATCCAATGTCACATTCAGTAAAAATTTATGATACACATGTATAGGGTGTACTCAATGTGTACGAGCTTGCCCAACAGATGTATTGGAAATGATACCTTGGGACGGGTGTAAAGCTAAGCAAATTGCTTCTGCGCCAAGAACCGAGGATTGTGTAGGCTGTAAGAGATGTGAATCTGCTTGCCCAACAGATTTTTTGAGTGTTCGTGTTTATTTATGGCATGAAACAACTCGCAGCATGGGTCTAGCTTATTGATACCTTACAAAAAAACTCCACTTGAATCATTTGATTCCTCTTTACCGACAAAAACCCGTCCTCGGAATAATTGATTTTTCGAGGACGGGTTTTTCTGGTCAAAGCGTATCTTGTCTTTATCACGAGTGATTTTCCTTGGTTAACAATAATTGTAGTTTTGCCAATATTTGCAGGTTCTTCAATTTTCTTTCTCCCTCATAGAGGGAATAAGGTTGTTAGGTGGTATACTATTTGTATTTGTTTATTAGAACTCCTTCTAACCACTTTTGTATTCTGTTATCATTTCCAATTGGACGATCCATTAATACAATTGGAGGAGGATTATCAATGGATAAATTTTTTTGATTTTCACTGGAGACTGGGAATTGATGGACTTTCGATAGGACCTATTTTACTGACAGGATTTATCACTACTTTAGCAACTTTAGCGGCTTGGCCCGTTACTCGAAATTCGCGATTGTTCCATTTCCTGATGTTAGCAATGTACAGCGGTCAAATGGGATTATTTTCTTCTCGAGACCTTTTACTTTTTTTCCTCATGTGGGAGTTAGAATTAATTCCTGTTTACTTACTTTTATCCATGTGGGGGGAGGAAAGAAACGTCTGTACTCAGCTACAAAGTTTATTTTGTATACTGCAGGAGGTTCTATTTTCCTCTTAATAGGAGTTCTAGTTATGGGTTTATATGGTTCCAACAGGCCCACATTAAATTTGGAAAGACTAGCTAATCAATCCTATCCCGTGGGATTGGAAATAATATTATATTTTGGCTTCCTTATTGCTTATGCTGTCAAATCACCGATTATACCCCTACATACATGGTTACCAGATACCCATGGGAAGCACATTACAGTACATGTATGCTTCTAGCTGGAATCTTATTAAAAATGGGAGCATATGGGTTGATTCGAATCAATATGGAATTATTACCCCATGCTCATTCTATATTTTCTCCTGGTTGGTAATAGTGGGAACGATGCAAATAATCTATGCAGCTTCAACCTCTCTCAGTCAACACCAATTTAAAAAAAAGAATAGCCTATTCTTCCGTATCTCACATGGGTTTCATAATTATAGGAATTGGTTCTATAACAGAGATGGGACTTAATGGAGCTATTTTACAAATACTCTCTCATGGATTTATTGGTGCTGCACTTTTTTTTCTTGGCAGGAACAAGTTGTGATAGAACACGTCTTGTTTATCTCGACGAAATGGGGAATATCTATCCCAATGCCAAAAATGTTTACCATGTTCAGTAGCTTCTCAATGGCTTCTCTTGCATTGCCAGGAATGAGTGGTTTTGTTGCAGAATCAGTAGTATTTTTTGGAATAATTACTAGCCAAAAATATCTTTTAATGTCAAAAATACTAATTACTTTTATAATGGCAATTGGAATGATTTTAACTCCTATTTATTTATTATCTATGTCACGTCAAATGTTCTATGGCTACAAGCTATTTAATGTTCCAAACTCCAATTTTGTAGATTCTGGACCACGAGAACTGTTTGTTTCGATCTGTACCCTTCTCCCCGTAATAGGTATTGGGTATTTATCCAGATTTCGTTCTTTCGCTATCCATTGATAAGGTGCAAGCTATCTTATTTAATTACTTTCATAGATAGTTCTCATTAATGAGATAGAAAGTTTTATTTTCTAAAAAAAATATTATATTAATTTTATATAAAAAGTATTATATTATATTTTATAATTATTATATTCTATTTTAGAATTCAAGTATAATTCTTTGATAATTTTTTTTTAAGTTCCCTGTACGATACAAAACAAAAAAAAGTAAGTGTAAAGTGAAAAAAGTTAATTAGAATTGTAATAAGATCCATCTAGGAAGCTTCTCGAGTTTTTGAGAACCGTTTGAACAAACGGTTCTCAAAAACTTGCACAAACCTTCATTATATATAGAACAATGTTCTTATACATTCTTCATGTAGTTCGTTCAATTCGATGTTCATGCGAATGAACCATAACTATGTAAACCTATTCCTAATAGATTGATTCCAAAATAGCATATCCAAATTATAAGAAATCCTATAGTAGCTACAAGCGCCGAATTTGTACCTTGCAAAGGTTGATTTGTTCTAGTATGTGAATAAATTGCGAATATGGTCCAAGTAATAAATGCCCACGTTTCCTTAGGATCCCAACTCCAATAAGATCCCCACGCCTCATTAGCCCATACCGCTCCAGAAAGAATGCCTATGGTTAAAAAGATAAACCCTAAACTAATGATACGATAACTCCAATAATCCAAACGTTGAGTTAATTGATATTTGTAATAATTTCGAAATGAGAAAAGAAGTGCTTTTTAAAGCACTTCTTCTTTTCTCATTCACATTCGGTCTCATCAAAGATAAATGAATTTGTTAAGAGATCTTTGTTTTTTACAAAAAATATCGATGTTTTTCGAAATGTAATAACTATAAGGGCTATTGCTAATAATGATCCGCATAAAAAGAGCTGCATAGCTCAATAACATCACTTACGTGCATCATTAACCACTGAGATTGTAGAGCAGGTACTAATATTGCAGATTGGTGGGTTTCAGTTAAAAAGACCGGACGTGCGAAGCCTTGGGTAAAAATAGTACTTGACGCAGTTATTGTACTTAAATCGTTTTTAATCTTCCTAAGATTAGGATTCTAAGATAGGGAATCAGATGAATAATGGAGAAACTCACGAAAGGAAGATTAATGACTCGTATAAATTACTTAATGGAAAATGGCCCGAATAAATCCAACAGTAACTAATAATCCCGTTATAGAAAAAAAAAGTAGCTATTATTCCCTTTTCCGACGAATCGCGTAATCCTACGATTTCGTGGACTAATAAAGTCATCAAATGAATCATAATCACAATTGAAATGATCGAAAAAAGAGATATGAGTTAATATATGTTCTAAAGTCGTAAATATCATAAATAAATAAAAAGTAAAGGGTCTAGAAAATGTAAATGGGAATTGGATACATTATAGGATTCATTGTATCCTTTTTAGAGGATGCCGCCACTCGGACTCGAACCGAGATGCTCTAGCACTTCTTCTAAGAGCAGCGTGTCTACCAATTTCACCATGGCGGCTTCCTTGAAATAATAATAGTTAATTCGTGTTGAATCGTCGAGATTCAAGGAATGGATATAGTTTAGTAAACATTAGAATCAATGAATAAATACTCAGTCAAATTCTTATTTGATTCTTCAATAATCTTTAGTTAGTATCGTCATAGGATTCCGTTTTCATAATCAACTTTCATTTACTAAAATACTAAAAAAAAATAAGCTCTCCCGAAAGGGTTGCAATTCAATATTTTTGTACTTTGTACTAAGTAGAGATATAGAACTAAGAATTTTTTTCTATCTTCTTTTGAAGATTCATTCTTCATTTATCCGATTTCATGTATTCAAAACAAAAAAGTCAATGAAAAAAAAAAAAAAAACAAATACTTAGGATTTCTTTTGTATCACAACTTCATCACTAAATCAAGGAACTTTTCTAACAATTTTGATAGCTTAGTTTAGTACCATATTCTTTTTTCTTCTTGTGTACAAATGTACAAAATTCTTAATTATAACACAATTAGTTTTTTTAGTATTTTTGGATCGACATAAAAAAAGTTTGAATCTCTATCTTTTCGCAATAGAAAAATATTTTTCTATTGCGAAAAGTAAAAAAAGCAAAAAAGTTAATTGATAAAAAAGATAATACAAAAAAAACTTTAAAACCCAGTAGACAGAAAAATTCTTATTCTATACAGCAACTAGGTCTAACTATAACTAAGACTTATATGTACTTATATGGAATATGGAACTATGTAACTCCTAAATATCAATATTGGTAAATAGTAAATTTTTTTATTTATCTTAAAAAAATTGAAAATTCTTCAAGCCATGCCTGATTCAGATTATTCTCAGTCTTTATTACTTGTTTGTCGCACAAAAAAACTTTTTGAATGTCCCGTGAAACCGATTTAGCTAAAGAAAAGAGCTTTTTGCAGCTAAATATCCCTTTTTTTTCCAAATATTTCTACGAATACGTTTTTTGATATAGAAGTGCGTTTTTTGGAACCGCCATTCAAAAAAAAGTTACTAATTTTATCGTTGTATGTGAAAGACATGTATTGATCGTTCTTTTTAGTCATTATCCATACTTATTACGTTATGTGTTTTTAATAGTTGTTTCATTAAGATACAAATATAATAGAAATTTCTATGATATGTGCATATATGATATGTGCGCATCAGCACATAAAAAAAAGAAAATTGGAATCTTATATTAATTGATAAAGTTACAGTATTGTGCCTATACCTATAATTCAAACCAGCAGTTAATCTGTTAAACAAGACATTCTATTATCTAATAAAAAAGAGAATTTTAGTCATCTTTTTTTTCTTTAGTTAATAATTAATTGGAAAATAACCTTTGCTTAGTTATTTGATCATATTATTTGACCAACTCATTGTTGACCAACCCATTGTTGTTTGAATATTTCAAAGTATCTGGGAAAAAAGTCATAATAATAAAAAATTCAATTTTCTTTTTGATTTTTTTGTTGATTTCTTTTATTATTGTTCTTTTTCGAAAGAGATAAGAATAAAAATTGGTGAATCGTAAACAATTAAATTAATAAATTAAATTAATAAGAATAAAAAATAAAAATTTGTTTTCTTATGGAACATACATATCAATATGCGTGGATAATACCTTTTCTTTCAATTCCAGTTACTATGTCAATAGGATTTGGACTTCTGCTTGTTCCGACAGCAACAAAAAATATACGTCGTATGTGGGCTTTTCTTAGTGTTTTACTGTTGTAGTATAGCTATGGTGGTTTCGGCTAATTTGTCTATTCAGCAAATAAATGGAAGTTTTATCTATCAATATCTATGGTCTTGGACCATCAATAATGATTTTTCCTTAGAAGTTTGGACACTTGATTGATCCACTTACTTCTATTATGTCGATACTAATTACTACAGTTGGAATCATGGTTCTTATTTACAGTGACAATTATATGTCTCATGATCAAGGATATTTGAGATTTTTTTTTTGCTTATATGAGTTTTTCAATGCTTCCATGTTGGGATTAGTTACTAGTTCTAATTTGATACAAATTTATATTTTTTGGGAACTAGTTGGAATGTGTTCCTATTTATTAATAGGGTTTTGGTTCACACGAC
The DNA here is from genome assembly GCA_019914995.1 of Acanthochlamys bracteata. Classification (NCBI taxonomy): domain Eukaryota; kingdom Viridiplantae; phylum Streptophyta; class Magnoliopsida; order Pandanales; family Velloziaceae; genus Acanthochlamys; species Acanthochlamys bracteata. The sequence continues at coordinate 38,751 of JAFKAK010000470.1, forward strand.
CAAGTGCAGCAAGTGCTTGTCAAAAGGCTTTTGTAACTAATCGTGTAGGAGATTTTGTTTTTTATTATTAGGAATTTTAGGTCTTTATTGGATAACAGGTAGTTTAGAATTTCAGGATTTGTTCGAAATAGTTAATAACTTGATCCATAATAATGGAGTTCATTCTTTATTTGCTACTCTATGTGCTTCTTTATTATTATTAGCTGCAATTGCAGAAATCTGCACAATTTCCACTTCACGTATGTTACCTGACGCCATGGAAGGCCCCCTCCTATTTCGGCTCTTATACATGCTGCTACTATGGTAGTAGCAGGAATTTCTTGTAGCTCGGCTTTTTCCTCTTTTCATAGTTATACCTTACATAATGGATCTTATTTCTTTAATAGGTGTAATAACAGTCCTATTAGGAGCTACTTTGGCTCTTGCTCAAAGAGACATTAAAAGAAGTTTAGCTTATTCTACAATGTCTCAATTGGGTTATATTATGTTAGCTCTAGGTATAGGTTCTTATCAGGCTGCTTTATTCCATTTGATCACTCATGCCTACTCTAAAGCTTTATTGTTTTTAGGATCTGGATCTATTATTCATGCAATGGAACCCATTGTTGGATATTCACCAGATAAAAGTCAGAATATGGTTCTTATGGGTGGTTTAAGAAGATATGTTCCAATTACAAAAACTTCTTTTTTATTAGGTACACTTTCCCTTTGTGGTATTCCACCTCTTGCTTGTTTTTGGTCCAAAGATGAAATTCTTAATGATAGTTGGTTGTATTCACCAATATTTGCCATAATAGCTTATTTCACAGTGGGACTAACTGCATTTTATATGTTTCGTATATATTTACTTACTTTTGATGGGTATTTGAACCTTCATTTTAAAAATTACAGTAGTACTAAAAATAGCTCGTTCTATTCAATATCTATATGGGGAAAAGAAGCACCCGAAACAGTCAATAAAAATGTATTTGTGAATAATAAGGCCTCCTTTTTTGCAAAGGATACATATAAAAAAGTAATAATAATAAGAAATCAAATGCGAGATTTTCGTACTTACTATGGAAATAAATATACTTCCATGTATCCTCATGAATCGGACAATACTATGCTATTTCCTCTGCTTGTATTGGTATTATTTACTTTGTTCGTTGGAATAATAGGAATTCCTTTTGATCAAGGATCCAAAAATTTTGATATATTATCAAAATTACTAACTCCAGGGGAAAACCCTTTTCATTCAAATTGGAATTCTCCTCCTGCTGCGGATTGGTATGAATTTTTCATAAATGCAATTTTTTCAGTAAGTATAGCCCTTTTCGGACTATTCATAGCATATATTTTCTATGGGTCTGTTTATTCATCTTTAAAAAATTTGGACTTAATTAATTCATTTGTAAAAATGAGTCCTAAAAGGATTTTCTTGGACCGAATAAAAAATGTGATATATAATTGGTCATATAACCGTGCTTACATTTTTTTTTTTATACTAGGTTTTTACCACAGGTATACGAAGATTGGCCAAATTAATTCATTTTTTGATAGACGTATAATTGATGGAATCACAAATGGAGTTGGTCTTGCAAGTTTCTTTATAGGAGAAGGAATCAAATATATGGGGGGGGGACGAATATCGTCCTATCTATTCTTGTATTCATCTTATGTCTTAATATTTTTACTGATTTTTTTATTTTTTTTTAATTTGGATTTAATTTAAATTTTTTTTGTTCATTGGTATAAATCAATAATTATACAGGTCTTCATGGGATAGTTTTTTTCTGTCGTGTACAAATCCATTTTCGTTCTATCATTTCCGAAAAAGTTGATAAACTAGGTGGATATGTAAAAGATATTCTTTGTTTTCCATCACTTGGACATGTATAAAAAAATATTGAGACATTTCATTTCGTACAGCATTTTCAAATCGATTTTTTTTATATATCGCAATGGACGATTCCATCGTTTAGAATCAAAAGGAAAGTCACAAAAGGTTTTTCAAACCCGAAATAAGTCTTTTCCTTTTTCTCTTCTTTAAGTCTTCCCAATTCCCAATTATCTTGATATCCATCAAGATAAGAATCTTTGTAAACTGGGCTATCTTTATAGGATGTCTCTTTCAAATAGGATGTCTCTTTAAAGTGAAAGTGTAATTCATCCTTTGTTTTTTCCTTTCCATTCACTCGGATCTCTTCCGTTTCATCTATTTTGTCCGGATCCTCCTTTTCTTCCTCACTTTCTCTCCTTTCTTCCGTTTTGAGGTTTCTTTCAGTTTCTTAGTGATAATAGGCGACGGCATTCTGCCTAAATAGTAGACACAGGTGATAAATAAGAGAATACTAAAGATTCGAGCCATAGAATTTCTCAATTCTGACACAAGGTACTTATTAGATCTAGATCGAATAGAATGATTTTGCCGTATCCAGAATAATACCAATCCAACCCATTTCATGAATAAAATGTGACCAATTAACCAACCAACAAAACTAGTTATTTACAAATAAGATCTTGTTGTTGCATCAGAAACAGATAAATGTTGACTAATCTGGCTAAGGTTGAACTTGGTAAAATGAAATGGTTGAATAATTGAAAAATGAGATTATTCAGGAATACACATTGAATGCTGAGATTACGCATTGAATTTCTGGTAGTAAATCCATAATCCAAAAGTTTTTTTGTGATTGTTCCAGAAGAAATGAAACAAAGATACAGTAGAACTAGGACAGTTATTGTATGAGGTCTACCCAATGCTAGATGCATGCAGAGGCGCATAATAGATCGATATGAACATCATGAGCTGTCCCGTAATAAAACCAGTTGTTGCTGATACCTCCTTCTCGGTTCCTTCTTCCATATGCTTGAGCTCGGAAGGAAGAGATAATAAGGGCCCTATGGAGAATGTGGTCAGAAATCCATAATAGAGTCCGACCACAACGACCAATTTATTATCTTCATGCATAAGGATAATAGATTACCTAGTAGAAAAGATTTCAAAATCATCATAAACCTCCCTTTTTCTTTTCTATTGCAATTTCTCGATTATTATATGATGATTTCTTAACTTTTTCCATATATAGAGACAGATAGACTATAAATGAGAAATGACATCTCTTATGTCAATGATACCATCTTCTTC
>JAFKAK010000471.1:0-27846 GCA_019914995.1 Acanthochlamys bracteata
TTCGATGACCCCAAAAGGACGCGGTCAACAAAATTGATTGGGGACAGACAGACCGGAAAAACCAAATTAGCTACGGATACGATTCTAAATAAAAAGGGAAAAATGTAATATTGTTTAGGGCTATTGGTAAAAGCATCTTCTGTAGCTCAGGTGGTGACGGGTTTTACAGGAAGGGGGGCGAGGGAATCCCCACTATTGTGGTAGCAAAACGGCAGTTTCCCCCTGCCCCATTCAATATCTCGCCCCTTTTAACAGGGGGGCTCTGGCTGAATTTTATGTATCTAAACGACATACTTCAATAATTTATGATGATCTCCCAAACAGGCAAAAACATCGACAAATGCTCTTCTATTAAGAAGCCCCCCGGTCGTAAGCTTACCCGGAGATTTTTTTATTTGAAATTCCCCCTTTTTGGAAAGAGCCGCTTTCAAGTTCTCCTTTAGGTGAAGGGAGTATACCCCAATAGTTGAGACTCAATCAGTTTTCAGCTTATATTTCCTAAAATTTAAAATTTTCCCTTTACAGATGGCCCAAATATTCTTATCCGGATCATTTAATGCGGGAATTCGACCTGCAAATTAATGTGGGTATTTCTTTTTTCCAAAGGTAGGACCCAACCCCCTCAAAAAAAACCAGGGGAAAAAAGGGGGCAAAAAAAAATTTGGAACGGGCTCAATTCGCGGGTTAAAAGTTTTCCACAATTTTTCTGTCTCGATAAAGCGACTCAGAATAAATTTTGGAAAGAGGTCAACGATTACATGAGTTGCTCAAACAATCCCAACCCAGACCCTTTTTGGGTGGAAGAACGGATGTTTCTATTTATACTGGAACAAATGGATATCTTGATTCATTAAAAATTGGCCCCGGGAAAAAATTTTTCTCGTTCAGTTCGTACCTTTTTAAAAAAGAATAATAAATTCCAATTATATTTTCCCACCAAGATATTCCCCCAAGAAAACAGAAACCCTTTTGAAGAGCTTTCCCAAGAACAGATGGAACTTTTTCACTTCGGAACAAACATAAGTTTCTCATTCTTCTTTTTAAATTTTTAGTACACCTTCTAGTCTTAATTCCGGTCATTATTCAAAATTTTTTTGTTTCCCGAGTTATTGAAAATGAGTTTTTTGGGATGAACTTTTCAAAATAGACCCAAAAAAAATTCTAAAATTTTTGAACCTATCCCAAAGGGTTTTTAGAAGACCTCTGCCCTATCCATTAACAATGGACCCCTTTTTTCTTAATTTTTTTTTTGGGAAAAAAATCGATTACACAAAAAAAATTTTTTTTAAGGAAAAAAAAAAAGAGTGCATATCAAAATTATTGATGTGAAAAGCATGCATAATTATAATAAGGAATATGGAGCGGGTAGCGGGAATCAAAACCCCATCGTTACCCGGAAGGTTTGGGGGGTTATAGTCGACGTTGGAAAAATCTTTTTTAACGTCTCTAATTAAAACCAAACATGAAATTTTTTTTCCTTTTCGGCCCCCTTTATGGAAGATCGATGTTTTCCCCAGATCAAAAGGCAAAAACAAAAAAAAAAAAACAAAAAAATTTTACGATGTATCAAAAAAAAAGGGCCACCCCTAAACCCGAAAAAAAAAAAAAAGAACCCATAGCATCATTAAATTTTTGCTAAATGCATAAATTGCTTTCTAGATGATCCTCTACTCTAGAGGGGGAAAATTATACCAAATCCATCTAGTCTAAATTTAAACCGTTCCTTTTTTTCCCTCTTGGGATCCTTAGGAAAGAATTTATTTTCCACCGAGCTGAAATAATATGTCGACAGTTCTAGTAAACCAAAACTACCGTTTTATAGCTTTTTGGGCTTCAATCTCATCCCAAACACAAAAATTGAAGATCTAGTTACGATTGGGAAAAAGACTTTTTTTTCTTCATCCAATTTGGGTCCCCTTTCTCATACTCATTAATTTGGGAAAAGGTTCATCCCAAATTTAAAAAAACATGCTTCCCAATTCCCATAATCCAAATTTTTATTCAATTTCCCTTAATCTTGGATCAAATCCGAGAATGTATATATTTCCCCCAAATATGCTGTGCCTTTGAGAAAGGGAAAAAAATTTTCCCCTTTTTAAAAAATAAAGTTTTTTTATCAGAATATGAAAAAAAAAGAAAAACCCCCTTTAAATATTTAAGTTTTAATAGAACCAATCACCCTTTTTCCCTAAATATACCCTACAATTTCATTTTTGTATAAATATGGAATCTTTGTCGAAAAGAAAGGGGGCCCAATTCAATTAAAATTTAAGTGTCAGAATCATGAAAATTCGGCGTTTAAAGCGTCTTTCTTTCTACTCAGGACCTTTGGAAAAAATGGTGAATAGCAAAAATTTTTTTTTTTTTAAATTTTTAAAAAAAGTTATATTATTATACTTTTTGGCCCTTTTTTTTTGCTGGGAATCATTACTGACAGTTCTGTAAAAGAAAGAAATTGGAAATTGGACCATAAAAAAATTTAACACGGGTTTCCCTTTTTAACCCTTTTCTTTCCTTCCCAAAACTTATGAATTCAGGCCAATTGGGTCTTATGTTTTCTTCTTGGGAAAGGGAAAAAGGTTATATTATAACTATATAATATAGTTATATATTATATATTATTTTTAATATCTGCTATTAAAATTTTTAAAATGTATTATTTTTTTTTTTTCAATTCCAGCTTTTTCCAATTTTTCCAAATAAATAAATTATTATATATTAATATTCGATTCTTTTATATTATATTAAATAATAATATATAAAAACTTCATTCTATCCTTTGGAATGGAAATTGCACTTTTGCTACTCAATAAAGTATCTCTAATTGGATATCAGACCCATATAAATGAAATCTTTTTGATTAATTTGTTTGGGGTCAAAATAAAAAGAAATTCAGATTATTTAATCGGGCCGGGAAAAAAAAACCCTTTTCCTACAAAAGAAAAAAGAAAAAAATTACTCTTTCTGTGGGATATCTGTTTTAGTCAATTATCTAAAGGGAGTTTCTGATAAAAAATTTTTGTGTATATCTTCTATATTTTGATTCTATCCTTATAAAAAAATTCCAAAAAGGGAAAAACGGGGGTTTTTTATCAATTTTTTCTTCATTGTAAAAAAATTCCCAATAGAAAAGTTGGGAGAGATGGCGGGAGTGGACTAAAGCCGGATTGCTAATCCGTTGTACGAGTTATTCGTACCGAGGGGTTAAAGTCCCTCTCTCCCCGCTTTTTTCCCTATTGCTTGGGGCCCAAATTCAAAAAAAGTTTTTTATCCCATTTTTTATCATAATTAAATCTAGGGAATAGAAAAAAAATAAAAATAAAAAAAATTTCAGAAAAAGAGGGAAAAAACAAAATCTTGCTCTTTCTTTTTTTTTATTCTTCACGCCCGGGATTCGCCCTGGATCATTGAAAAAAACCCAAATTTGAAGAGAAAAAAAAGAATATCACTACTTTTAAAAACAAAAAGTTTGGGGTAAAGCATTACAAATCCCCAAGATAAGATCATTTTTGAAAAAGAGAATAGATTCCCTATTTTTCCATATACACTATTTTGACATATGAACCAAAAACAAAAAAAAAATTCGTCTTATACCCACAATAAGGTCAAAATTTTCCCCGGTTTATGAATAAAGGGTTCATAATTACATTTTAAAATGTAAATCTGATCTTATAAATTTTTTATAATCTTTTATTTATCAATAAATCCTGAATTTGGGAAAAGTAGAAAAGGTTTCATCGAAAACTTAAAACAGCTTGCCAAACAAAAGCTAATAGAAAGAAAGTCCCAGGTACCCCCAGGCATAACGTCTCGATTGGGGAAAATGGCGCAACCTCGGAAAATTTTCCCAAAAAAATTTCGAAAAAGGGGGCCCGGAGTTAAGACAGATACAGATTAAATTAAAGATATTAAGCATAAAAAAGGGTTTAGTTCTCTAGATTAGATAATTTGTTTTTTGATTGAGTTTTTATAGGAAAAAATGAAAAAGAGACAGTCAAAAATCCTTCTTTTCTCTAAGCTCTCCCAAATCAAAATCTTCCTTCATTCTCAAATGAAATCACAAAGAATTATACTTTCATACAATATCTTAATTGAATTATATGTAATGATCAATGCGTTTTTTATCTACAAGTGTCAAACCCCTAGCAACGTACCTATCCCATTTGGGGCCATAATTGTGGTCGCAATGCAATATTACTCTTTATTAGTGGCCAATAGAAATCTAAATAGGGCGTGGCCAAGTAGTAGGCAGCGGGTTTTGGTCCGTTACTCGGAGTTGAATCCTTCAGTAGATCATTTCCATCAGAAATGCAAAAAATATATCATATTGTACCCAACAATGAATTAATATCTATCAGTACTGTGCTATTTCAGTAAAATGACCTTTCAAATATCCGTGATTTTTTCAATTATTTTTTGGTAAAAATGTGTATATAATGGATGCGAAGATCAGACTTCTATGATTCTTATTTTCCTCATTTCCCTTAACTAATTTTGCGTGAAAAAAAAAATTACAATTGGCCAGGATTGGTAAAAATATTTCGATTAAAAGTGTATCACAAAGAATCAATCATTCGTATTTTCATAGAAGAAATAACAAAAAGCAAAGGTATGTTGCTGTACTTTTTATATTACCAGTAATTAAATAATTTTCTACTTTTTCCTTTGCTTTTGTTATATTGTGCCTCCAGTTATGTTGTACCAATTCAGCACAAGTCTTTATTGGATTTACTTAATTTGGTTGTTTTCCTCAGCATTCACTTAATGACAGTAATTGCTTGATGAACAAATATAAATTCCGATCATAGATAAATAGATCTGTTTATCCCTATTCCCATGTTTATTTATAGGTTTTATTTTATTTCAAGCAAATGACAGTTTGTCTTACTATCATAAGACGTATTTTATGAACCAATTGGGTAGATCCTCCAATTTGTATATACATCCCTATTAAAAAAAGAATCGATGTCCTCCACCTAATTTGTTTGTATTTAACAAATTAAATTTATTAAATATAATTATAATTGATAATTATAATGGTGAGAAATTTAATTGATAATTGATCATCAATTTTTCCTTTGGTTTGGACTTGTTGTTAGTTCAGTTTTGGCGAGGTCGTGCAGTGCTCAATTTTTTTATTTTTATTTCAGTCATCTACATAGCCAAATTTTCTGGGTTGCTAACTCAACATTGAAGTACTCGCGCAAGTGCTATCATCTTTTACACATTTGGATGAAGTAAGGAATTCGTCCAGACTACTTGTGGTAGTCTATAAGACCACGATTTGATCTGAAAGGTAATGAATGGAAAAAATATGTAATCGTACGTAATACAATGAAACTTGTAATTTCTTATTGTAATTTTTAAGTAGAACTTTTAGTTTATCCTTACTGGATCATTACAAAATGTGTATTTTATTTTTTGGAAGGACGAAAAAAGAAATTCAACATTTATTATTTGGTCTAATGAATAAATGGATAGGGGCCGAGGCCCAATTTTTGTAAAACAAAAACAACGAGCTTATGTTCTTAATTTGAATAATTGCGATCTAATTAGATGTTAAAAATAAATTAGTGCAGATGTGTTGAGGTTCTATAAGTGGACCTTTTTTTTTGAATCTACCTATTATCTATTATGGATTAAAGATGGATGTATGAAGAGTATACTGATAAAGAAAATTTTTTCAAGTCAAAGAGCAATCCGGTTTGCAAAAATGAGTTTTTACCTCCGAAAGAATTATAAATTAATTGGATCAAAAGGAAGGAAAAAGTCTGATTGGACTCGTATCATGGGTATGGGTATATATAGTAAAGTATATATGTATATTTGTATACTATATAAATACGTACCCTGTTCTGACCATGTTACTATGTATTATTTGATAGTCCAGAAGTGATGCCTCTACTTCTGGTTCAAGTAGAAATGAAAATAGAAGAATTACACGGAAAAGATAGATCTCAGCAGCAACACTTCCTACCCTTTTCTTTCAGGAGTATATTTGCGCCTTCTCATGATTATAGTTTTAAAGAGTTCGATTTTTTGAACCCCTATGAAGGCCAGGGTACTGATAATAAATCTAGTTCGGCTTGTAAAAATTACTCAGATGTATCAACAGAATTATTTGAGTTATTCTGTTAATGATCTCACCAAAATCGATTGATTGAGCATAACAATTCTTTATTCTCAAATGACTATCTGTTTTGCGATCATTGCAGAATTCCATTCTCTCAGCAATTACTATTTTCCTGAGGAAAAGAATACCAAAAATCTCCGAACTTTACGATCTATTCATTCAATATTTCCCTTTTAGAAGACAAATTATCACATTTAAACTATGTATCAGATATAGTAATACCCTTTCCCATCCATTTGAAAATCTTGATACAAATTCTTCAATGCTGGATCCCAGATGTTTCTTCTTGCATTTATTGCGATTCTTTCTCCACGAACATCTAATGGGAATAATTTTTTCCAAGAAATCCTTTTCAGAAAAAATAAGACTTTCTTTCATTCTATATAGTGTATGTATCTGAATGTGAATTTGTCTTATGTTTCTTCGTAAACAATCCTCTTATTACAATCAAAATCTATGAATCTTTCTTGAGCGAACACATTTACATGGAAAAATGGAGACATCTTATATTAGTGTGTCAATAATTATTATGTAATTAGGCCTTTTGGGTCTTCAGGATCCTTTATGCATTATGTTCGATATCAGAGGAAAAGCAATTCTGGCATCAAAAGGATCTTATCTTTGATGAAGAAATAGAATGTCTCTTGTCAATTTCTGGCAATATTATTTTCATTTAGGCTCCAGCCTACAAATTTCAATAAACCAATTAGAAATCATTCCTTCTATTTTCTATTTATCTTTCAATTTATCATTAAAATACTTAAATATGAGAATCAAATGCTGAAGAATTCCTTTTAATAGATACTGTACTAATAAATTGGATACCCATCAGTCTGATTCTTTACTCTTGTTGGATCTTTGTCTAGCTACAATTTGCTTACCGTATCCAGGCATCCTAGTAGTAAGCCAATCTGGACGGATTTATCGGATTCTGACCGTGATGATAGATTTGGTCGGATATGTAGAAATCTTTCTCATTATTATAGTGGATCTCAAAAAACAGAGCTTATATCGATAAGTGTATATGATACTCTTTGCTAGAACTTTGGCTCTTTAACATAAAAAGTGCAGTACGTGCTTTTTAGATGGAGTTCAGGTATGAAGAATTCTTTGAAGAAAAGGAGTTGTTTTTGATTTCCAAAACCTACAAACTCTCTATAGGTCACATAGAAGAACATTTATTGTTGGATATTATCCATATTAATAATTGGTAATTCATTTATGACGTAAATAAGCCCTATAAAATAAGAAATATAAATTTTTCTAATGTCTAATAAATAGACAGCCAAATTCATTAATTTTCATTCTAGGAAAATGCTCATCTAGTAGTGCGGTAGTTGAATCAGCTGAAGTATTCAAAATTTTTGGACAAACTAGGGATGAGTTTGTTTTTCTCTAATATACAAAGGTAAAGTCTGTGTACAATGGCTTTGACTGATTTGGGGAGAGATAATTTTCTCTATTGTAACAAATAAAATTATCTACTCCATCCGACTAGTTCAGGATTTCCAGGTGACATCCAAAATGAAAAGAAATATTTATTTTTAACCCATTCCATTTATAAATTATTTTTAAGTGATTTAGTCAGGTAGATATATATCTGTTGGGGATTGGTTGACATTGACATATACGCCATGTTCTGCTGTTAAATAACAAACCTTTCGTATATCTCTCTCTGATTATAGTTAATATGTGTGCTTAGGAGTCATGAAAATGAACAAACGAATCTTACCATGACTGCGGTACAGAGGGGCAAGCACAAGCCCTGTAAGAATCAGCAGCTACGGCGTTCTTTACTGGAAAATCGTCTTTACGTGGATGGTTTGGTGTTTTGATTGATCCTACTTATTGACGACGCGGCTGTATTTATTATGCATTCATTGCTGCTCCTCAGTAGATGTTAGTGGTATTCGTGAACCTGCTTATCTGGAGTCTTTACTTTGTAGAGCAATATATCTCTGGTGCCATTATTCCCAAAGCTTCTGCAGCTATAGGTTTGCATTTCCTACCCGATATAGGAAGCATCTGTTGATGAATGATTTATACAATGACGGTCATATGGAACAAGTGTTGCTTCTTGCCCGGTATGGCTTACATGGGTCGTAGTGGGAACTTGGTTTCCGTCTGGGTATGCATCCTTGGATTGCTGTTGCATATTCAGCTCCTGTTGCAGCTGCTGCTGCTGTTTTCTTGATCTACCCTATCAGTCAAAGTTTTCTGATGAGTATGCCTTTAGGAATATCTGGTACTTTCAACTTCCTTGATTGTATTCCAGGCGGAGCACAACATCCTTAACCATCCATTTTCGTATTGGAGTAGCTGGTGTATTCAGCGATTTATTCCAGTGTGGTTCCTTGGTAACCTCCTAGTTTGATCAGAGCCACCGACAGATCTCTGCTAATGAAGGTTACAGATTGGGCAAGAGGAAGAAGCTTATAATATCACATAGCCGCTCATAGTTTATTTTGGCCGATTGATCTTAATATACTAGTTTCAACATTCTCGTTCTCTGTTCTTCTTGGCTGCTTGGCCTGTAGTGATGTCTGGTTCACCCTTTGCGATATTAGTACTATATTTCCAACCTAAATGAACAATTTCGCAATCTACTGGTTGTGTTGACAGTCAAGTCATTATTAACCTTGTTGATATTATCAGCCACCGTGCTAACCTTAGTATGGAATGACCATAGACATGTGCTCACAACCCTCTAGACCTAGCTTTCTGTAGACTCCATCTAAACAGATAAGACTGTTTCAGTTTGTGTAGTAGGTGTTGAAGAACAATATAAAACTAACACAAAAGTTTTATATTGCTCTTTTCTATTTGGATTAATTGCCTTTTACAGTGCTTTATTTTTACATTTTTAAGATTGGCATTCTATGTCCATCCAATATCTCGATCTAAGTATGAAGAGTAAAGAAAAAGATTCAATAGTAATGAATGAAAAGAGAAAATCCCTTAGCTAGATAAGGGAGGGGCGGATGTGTAAGTGGATCAAGGCAGTGGATTGTGAATCCACCATGCACAGGTTCAATTCCCGTCGTTCGCCCATCACATTATTTCAAATTCAAAAATAAATTCTATTTTCAATATTCCTGTTATTACAGCGATTAGAAAATAAAACTATCACTATGTTTTCCTTTTCCTACTTCTTCTTCCAAGCTGGGGATAACCCAAGGGTTGTGGGTTTCTACCAATTGGGGCTTTCGCCACCTTGTAGGGATGGTCTACGAGTTCCTAACCTCTATCTTACTAGGACGCTTACCTGCTTAACACTTAGATCCGGCTCTACCCAAACTTTTTGGTTTGCTAACATTACCCACTTGCCCGACTGTTGCTAAGCAGTTTTGAATTATCAAACAGACCTCCCCAGATGGTAATCTTAATAATGATTGACCCTCTTTTACAATCAGTTTCCTTGGCACCTGCTATCACAACTAATTGTCCACCTTTCAGGAGTGTGATTTCTGTTATGTTATGCTAAAGGCATATCGGTTGAAGTAGATTCTTCTTTTTATCAATAAAACCCCTTCCCCCAAGCTATTTCAAAGCATACAGCTTTCTAGATGTATGTGATGATATCTATACAGATGGATCTTATATAAATCTGATGAAGAGTACCACATGGTGGATATATAGGTCAAATCCCACCCGAATCACCTTTCGTATGATCTTCTACCATCCAGTCTCCCCGTTTCATCTGGCTTATGTTCTTCATGCTTGTTTCAGGTGAATGACTCTGTACGTCGATACTTCCACACTTATTTATTACAGGTAACGTAGGAGACATCTATTTTCCCGGGATCTTTATAATTACCACTGTAGCTTTCAGTTCCCCTCTGACCGTCAAATTAAATGTGAATAACCCGTCCTCCTCTCTTTCCGAGCAGGGGCGCTTCCGGCTCTGTGCGTACGTCAAACAATTTTGTCTTCTTACCATATCTCTAGAGTCAATAATTTACTCTGAGGAACAACTGAACTCAATCGCTGCCGTTACTCAACAGTTTTCTGTTGAGGTCTATCATGAGTACTCAAAATCAGTGATCGATTTCGGTTCGTCGTAAACGGTGGTTCTTCAGTGCGTAAATCAATAGTTCAAACCGCACTCAAAGGTAGGGCATTTCCCCATTGATAGGAACTTCTGTACCAGAAACAATGAGTATCTCAATTGCTCCCCTCCCTAGGATTCATAAATATATCTTCTCACCATCCCCACAGTGTATAGGACAAATGTATGCATTTCGATTGGGTCGTATTCTACTCTTTGCGATTCTGAATTCTTTTTCATTCCGTCTAAAATCATTTTACCCAGTATAGACGCTTATGACCTCCCTCTGCCCCTGCGGTAATATTCCTCTGGAATTTACCTTTACCACTTGAACTGTCATGGATCAAATTATTTCCGTGGTTGGATTCACTTGACTGTCTGCGACTCCGTGCGTGTGCTCGGGTAGATTTTGTATAAATGTATCCCGTGTTATTAAGTATTTTTACTTTAGTTCTTTTCTCTATAAAGGTGGAATAGAATGCCAGTTTGAAGCGCGACCAATCCAACCATTTATGTCATTGCATGTCCTCAATGATCCCATTCTTCTACCCTTTAAAGAGTCGATGCTATTCATAGCTATTACCTTGACACTAAAGAAAGTTCGGCCAATGCTTTATTTCTGTCCTAGTTGATCCTGATTCATTAGAAAGTATATTGGTGTTCCCCAATAACCGAAATACTTTTCTGTAAATACCATATTTGTTCATCCATAAATCCATTTTCTTCCCTATAGGTTCAGTATCGATAAATTCAATTCTTTATTCATTCGTTATAGGTATGAATATGCCATACCAATTCGTTATGTATGGATGATGAGATTCCCATTGATACAGAAGCCAATTACAATAGACTTATAAACACATTCCATTGGCGTGCATCAGCAGGGAATTGAACCTACAGTGCCAATTATAGGTTGGGCGCTAACCATTCAGCCATGGATGCTTAACAGGGATCATCATGCACATCGTGAATAACAGTTCAATTGAAATGAAATCTTTAGGAGGAATCAATGAAAGGACATCAATTCAAATCCTGGATCTTCGGGTGAGAGAGATATTGAGAAGATCAAATTCTCACTACAGTTATGGATCAAATTCAGATTCAGTGGGATCTTTCACTCCCATTTTTTCCACAAGAACGTTTTATAGAAACTCTTTGGCCCGAATTTGGGTATCCTACTTTCACGTTCAACAAGCAATCGATATTTCGCGTCAGGTGTAGTACCCAGCGCGTGGCGGTCCTTATATCTCGTATTAACAATCGAAAGATGGTCGAAGAAAAAATCTATTTTTGGGGCTTCTTCCTATACCTATAGATTCCATTTGGACCCAGAAATGAGACATTGGAAGAATCCTTTTAGTCTTCAATATCAATGGGTTGAATTGTTTTTTCTCCTCTATCTTCAAAGGAAAAAGATTTCTGCGAGTTGTTTCATGGATCCACATCTACAAGGAAGTACTTGAAGTTCTCCCAATAAATAAAAAGTATCATGTCTGAGATCTAATACCGAGGTTCATGGTGGTGGAAGAACAGATCAGAAAAGAGGATTCTAGTTGTAAGATATCTAATGAAACCATGGCTGGAATGAAATCTCATTCAAGAAGAAAGATAGCAAATATCTGGAGTTTATTTTTTATTCATGCGGTAGTCAAATCCGCAAGGACCATGATTAGAAGTATTTTGAGCGATGTCTTTCTCCGAAGAAGCGAAACATAATCAGCAGAATTCAGGACAGCTATTCCAATCTTAGGGAAAAGACTTGAGACATTATCCCTCATGTCGCTTTTTCGTGAAAAAGACCAATTGAAGGGAGGTTTCTTCAAGCAACAGGAGCTGAGGCAACTATTCAATCAAATGATATTACTCTTTCCCATCTCTTCTCGAAAAACAAGAGGGTATTTCTTTTGCAAAATTGTGCTCCAATTTCTAACAATGGCAATTCACCAAGATCTCCGTTAGTTGGGGAAGAATCGGCACAGAATCAGTTTTTGAGAGACGTATCGAGAGAAAATTGGATTTGGTTAGACAATGTGTGGATTTGGTAAACAGGATCGGTTTTTAGCAAGGTACGGAATGTATTGTCAAATATTCAATGATATGATTCCAAGATCTCTTTTCGTTCAAGTAACGGATTCTAGCCAATTGAAGGATCTTCTGTCAATCCAGAGATCATTTTCATTTCCATTAGAAATGAGGATTCAGAATATCACATTGATCGATCGAGCAGAGATTCAGCAACTAAAGAAAGATCGATTCTTAGGATCTTCTTTCTTCAAACAGAACTAACAGAGATAGAGTCAGATCGATTCCGAAGTACCTTCTTGGATCTTCCTCAATGTCGGCTATTGCACGGACGTGAAACAGATGAATAATCTTCTGCTTCCAGGGAGAAATCGAAGAATTTCTTGGGAATCCTACCAGATCATTAGATTCTTTTTCTCTGACAGATAGTCAGAACTTCATCTGAGTTGAATCTACTGAGAGGTCTAGAGATCAGAAATTATTGAAGAAAAAAACAGATGTTTCTTTTGTCCTTCGGGCGATCCGAAAATAAAGAAATGGTTGATATATTCAAAGATAATTACGTATTTACAAAAATACAATCTCAATTCATCTATTTCATCAGATCCGGGATGTTCCTATGGTTCCGGATGAACCCGGATATGAACAGTTCAATAAGATTTCATTCTTGAACGTCTATTTTTGATTTATTTCATCTATTCAAGTGGAACAAGGGGGGATACATTACACGATTTTTGAATCAGAAGAGATTTCGAAATAACAGATCTATTCACTCTATCAATACTTCAGGCCGGATCTGGTGTATCCCAGAGTTACCTTTTATATTGATTTCTGCGGATTGGATCAAAAAAAAATTCTTGAATGGTATTCAGCTCCAGATGAATCCGAAAATCTTTTTGGTTCTACCTCCTCTTTTGAAGAAGGGAATGAATCTTTTTATCGAAGGATCAGAAAAAATCGGTCGTATCTACTGTAGAATGATTTGGAAAGATCCAGGCAAAAACAGCAGTATTTACTGCTAACAATAAAGCAGGCGATCAATCAATAGATTGTTAAGTCGAGATCTGATTCAAATCAATATAGAATCCCGTGCGGTACATGAAATGTATATCGAATCGATTTTTTTTTGTGATAGATCGATCGCAACTTCGAATACAAATTGAAGTCAAATAAAAATGATACTCTGAATCATATAACTATAATGAAATATACGATCAACCAGCATTTATCAGATTGGAAAAGAGTCAGAAGAAATGGTTTGATCCTCTTATTTCTCCGAAGACAGAGATCCATGAATCAAATTCCCAGTGCATGTAGATACAAATGCTCCGATGGGAGCAAGAATTTTCTGGAACATTTGGAACTGTTTCGTTTTTGAACAGAAGAACCGTTTTCAAGTAGTATTCGATCGATTACGTATTAATCAATATTCGATTGATTGGTCCGGCTATCGACAAACAGATTTATCTAAGACACTTCATTCTTTTTGTCAGTTTACTTCTCTTTTTGTCCAGTCACTTCGCTTTTGTCAAGCCACTTTCCTTTTTCTCTGTGATTATCAGGAATATCCCCATTCGCCGGTCCGGAATCACATCTATGAATTAAGAAAGGTCGAATGATCAACTCTGCAATCAGGTGTTAGAATCAATGAGTCCCCAAATCGTTCATTTGAAGAAATTAAACCCTTCTTATTGGATGATCATGATACTTCCAAAGACAAAAATTCTTGATCAATGGGAACAATATTCTCATTTTGTTCAAAAAAGATACAAAAGTGGATGATTGACTCATTCCATACTAGAAATAAAATGTGGAAATCCTTTGATAACACGGATTCCCTGTTTCTCAAATGCTATCCACGATCAAGGACAATTGGCTGAATCCCGTGAAACCATTTTGATAAAATTCATTGATATCTTCTTTTTATAAAGCAAATCGACGATTCTTGAATGATCCACAGCACTTCTGGTTTCTTGTAACAAAGGATTCCCTTTTTATGGAAAAGACCCGTATCAATATTATGATCTTCCATATGGACAATTCTCAATATCTTGTTCATTCGCAGAAAATATTTTCTTTTTGCGTCAGTAACGGTAAAAAAACATATTTTTTTGGAGAACTATTTCACCAATCAGGTCAGGTATCCCGACATATTCATACCTAACCCTAACGATTTTCCACAAAATGGTGACAGAACAATATAACTTATTCAAATCTTTTCCATTTTCCAATTCGATCCGATCCATTCCGTTCGTAGAAGCTATTTACTCGATCTGAACATTTCTGCAGCACCTCTAACAGAGGAACAAATAGTCAATTTGGTGAAAGAACTTATTGTCAGCCTCTTTCAGATATGTCTATCTGATTCAGAGGAAGAACACATCAGTATCTCAGTTTCAATTCAAACATGGGTTTGATTCACCTCCATGTTCTGAGAAATATTTACCATCGAAAAAAGGAAAAACAGAGTCTTTGTCTAAAGAAATGCGTGAAAGGGAGATGTATAGAACCTTTCAAAGGGGATAGTGCTTTGCAAATCTCTCAAAATGGAATCTGTTCCAAACATATATGCCATGGTTCTTACTTCGACAGGGTGCAAATATCTAAATTAAATCGCGCAAGATACTTTTTCGACCATTGCCGATGCTAAGTAGCAGTCAAAAATGGGTATCCATTTTTCCTTGATATTTGCATGGATCATATATATCATGGCATTCTTAAAAGATTGTGATTCTTTACAATGGACTCCGATAAGTGAATTTTCAGTAAGTGTTTACAGAATCTTCTTTCTCTCCGAAGGAAATGATTCATCGAAATAATGGTCACCCCTTTCATTGATATGGACACATCTGAGATCAACAAATGCTCGAGGTTCCTCTATTCAATCCTTTTCCTTCTTCTTGTTGCTGGATGCTCTGTTCGTATACATCTTCTCTTTTTTTCCCCGAGCCTCCTAGTGATTTACAGACAGAGTTAGAAAGATCCAATTTTTTGATTCCATCATACATGATTGGGTTGCGAAACTTTGGATGGAGTATCTACATCTGAACTGAATTCTTTCTGGTTAAAGAATCTCTTTCCTGGTGCTCTGGAGACAATTGGAGATTCTCGGAAGAAAATACAGGGTTCTACTTCTGGTGGCAACATGCTATTGGGCGTGAGTCCCTTATGGGGTCAAATCAATACGTTCTAAGAAGAACTATTTGATATCAATCATCGATCTCATAAGTATCATACCAAATCCCATCAATCAATCACTTTTTTCGAAATACGGACATCTAAGTCGTAAAGTAAAGATCTATTCATTGATAAAGAAAAGAAAAAAACGTGAACGGTGATTGGATTGATGATAAAATGAATCTGGAATCGCGACCAGTGATTGATTGATGAAAGAAAGAGAATTCTTGATTCAGTTCTCCCTTAACGACAGAAAAAAAGTTGATCCAAATTCTGAGGTCTGACTCTTAGTGATCGTTTATCAAAAATGACTCTGGATTTATCAAATGATTGAACAACCGGGATCAATTTACCACGATACTTAGTTGACATTCATAAAAGTCTCTAATGAATTATGAGTTCAACCGTCTGTTTGTGAAGACAGATATTCCTTGCATCATTATCAGACTGTCACATTCCAAGCCTCGTGTGAAGGTTAATAGTTTTTCATTTCCGATCTCATGAAAAACCCTTTTCACTCCCACTGGCCCTATCCGCAGGGGTATTTTAGTAGTGATAGGTTCTTAGGAACTGGACGATCCTATTTGGTCAAATACCGACAAGCTCTATGTTCCTTTCATTACAGTATTTTCGAACAAGTTCCTGGATGACAAACCTAAAGGTTATCTTATTGATGATATCGATGATTGACGACAGCGATAGCTGATGTGACGATGTCGATATTGATGATAGTGACGATATCGATATTGATGATAGTGGCGATATGGATATTGATGATGGTGACGATATGGATGAGTGACCTTGATGCGGGCTGCTAACTATGACGACTATGTATGTGAGGGCAAAGGAAATTCCATTTGATATCACCTTCAATTCAGATTGGCAAAAGCAATGTCTCCTACATAATACTGGATTCCAAACACATAATCTGTCTGTGAATGAGTCAGATTACTTATCCCTCAGTCTATTGAAACTATCTCTCTCAGGGAGTTGGGAAAGATGTTCTAGAAATATTCTTGTTATTAGCCCGACTCATATTCCCAAAAGTGGATCCCCTTTGCCAAGCTCGAATAAATTAGATACAGCCATTAAGATAAAACTGTATTACAAGAGCAAGCACTTTTCATTCTTTCCTACAAAGTTTCATTGGAAAATGTCTATACTAACAGATTCAAGGTCATAACCATGAGTTCAAATACGAGATCTTGTAGCACTTATCAATGAGGCCCTATCAATTAGTATTACACAGAAGAAATCAATTATAGAAACTAATACAATTAGATCAGCTCTTCATAGACAAACTTGGATTTGATCCCAGGTAGATCAGTTCAGGATCCTTGGGGATCTTTTCTATCAGATAGGAAAGCTGTGCACAAAATGTACTTCTAAGGGAATTTGCCCCCATAAATCCTATATCTCTATGAATGAAGAAATCCCTGGGGAAGGATTCTTATTTGTACAAATGGTACTTCAGACTTGGAACGAGCAGCAAGAAATTAGCGATACTTCTTTATCTTTTGAGTTATTCTGCCGGATCAGTCGCTCAAGATCTTTAGTCTTCACCCCGGACGAGTAGAAAAAATTGGATCACTTCTTATGGATTCGTTGAATGATTCTGCTCTAGTTCATATTATTAAGTAGAAGAGCGCTCTGGTGGGAATCTCACGGACAGAAAAAGATTGCAATCAGTTTTGATCATGTAATCAGTGACATTATGCTTCGGTCCGAACCAAGGAATCAAGTTAGATATGATGCAAAATGGATCTTGTTCTATCGTTGATCAAGAGATTTCTGAAGAATACGAATCAGAGTTTGAAGAGGAAGGAAAAGGCCTTCGACCGCAACAGATAGAGAGGATTTGTTCAATCCCCATAGTTTTAGGCTCCTAGAATAAGCGCCCTTGTGGCAATCTATTTGATTGTATCAGAAAGGCCCACTGAATTAGGATTTCCCTATTGGGCCAGGTCATTTCAGGGCAAGCGGATCATTTTATCATAAGAGGGTGAGCTTCAGAAGAATGATTCGGAGTTCTTGCAGGGTGGAACCATTACAGTACCAGACACGAGATAGATCTTCAAGAACAAGGCTTTTTCGAATAAAGCCGATTCATTTAAGGACCTGCACGGATCCATTCTTTTTCCTATTCAAAATCGGCCCTTTGTCTCTGTGTTTTCACAAAAAATTCTTGCAGATGAAAAGATGTCAAAAGGCGCTTATTACTTCCCAAACAAATCCTCCTACATCTATAGATAATCGCTAGTTCATCAGAATACTATGAAAAGCACTTCAAAATCGTTGATTCATCGCTGAATGGCTTAGAACCAATAGTTCATTATCTATGGATCTTTCCCGTATAATATACTCTATCCGAGTTATCAGTATTTATCAAATCTATTTCTATCTAACGGAACGCTATTGGATCAAACCAACAAAGACATTATTGAAAGGATGGCTTTCCCGGATGAAATGAAAGATTTGATTCATACAACAGGAGAAGATTTCCCATTTCTTAGTCGCGTAAAGAATGCTAGGCACGAAAAGGATTAAGTGGAAGAATTGGCAGGTATTAAGTCGTGAAACTTACTTGTTTATTCCATATTTCGGACCTTAGCTCCATGAGACAATATGCTACTGCTGAAACATGGAAAGGTGAAATCTTAGATCAAAATTATGCATGGATGATATGAACTGCCTAAACAAGAAATTCTTGAAGGGCGAACAGCCAGGCCTATTACTCACTACATCAAACAATTTCCATTAATGGAAACCATGAAATCCATGGAAAATAAAAATACGCGTCTCCGATAGAATGGTTGTTGCTATCTGCTCCAATAACTTGAATCATTGGTTTAACTGAATAACTAAAGAAAGATAGATGGAGCCTTTCTCTTCGTCTCAGGTCGATGCTAGAATCTTACTCAATTGGAAGATCTCACATATGGATAATACACATTCCATTTCCGGGCCTGAATTCTAATTGTTTTTGTTCAAAGATATCCACAGGCCAGTTCGTCCTATTCAGATATTCGACCAAAGGGTACTGGATTCTCTTTCGGATAGGCCTGAAGGAAGGAAGGCTGGAATGCCAGCGCCAACGGACGTCTGTCTATTCTCTAGATACCGACCCGTAGTACCCATTGGGGCGTCAGTGCCAAAAATCACTGAAGGAGTAAGTCATAATCCCCCAAACAGACTAGGTAATGTGCTTTATCTGCTAGATTACAGGTACTGGTGAGTATTTCTGAAGGAGTTTCATCAATCTACCCTTGCCATGATTCCTGTTGAATCACGCCTCGAGAAGTAGAGTACAGGCCGGACGTTAAAACAGACTCCTCATTCATTGGGTGAAGTCCTTGGGTTTGCGTGATCCGCTGCGAACCTATTCCAATTCTAGCAGCGGACTCAGATCTGTAAAAGTCGCCAGAATACTTCATGTCATAGTGCTCAGTATATCAATATTGATTAGATCCGAATCTTTTATTGAATTGCTCATTCAATGAAGCATTCTCAATATTATGCCTTGAAGAGGACTCGAACCTCCGCTCTTTGCCACAGACTGTCATGATCGTATTCTAGATATGATATCTATCTATTTACCATGACAAGAATGAGTCTTGGAAATATTTCTATCGATCAGTCATGTCATATATAGGCCGGAGTCGAGCATAAAATTTCCTCGATTTGAATTATATTTATCCGGAAGACCTTATCCTTATATATATCAAAAGGGTGTACAATCAAACCTATTCTCGATTCAATAGAAGCCCAAAGAAGTAGATGTAATTTAAATAGCGATAGATATGTCAAAAGCAGGTCCGATTACGCCTATTCCTGAATTCTAAAATAGATGTAACGACCTTCAGGAATCATATATAAACATAGTATATTCCATAGGCTTGAGCCAGGCCCCTTCTCATAATAAGAATGTACACAACCCTATTCCAGTCTGGTCCGATGTCGATGAACTTATAATCCATGGAATCGGCTCGATTCCCATGAGATTATAAGTTCTAACTTAGCCATTCCATTTTAGGCGGAACAAGATCTACTAATTCTTTTATTCCGGATCTTGAGCTACAAGCAGACCTAGAAGCTAAAAAGCTAAAGAGATATCCTGAACAGTGCCAGAATGGGGTTCATTTATTCTGGTATAGTAGACGCTATCACACATACAGTCATACTCAATTCTGATGGAATTGTTTTGATCTAAAGAGATCTTCTATAATTTCGCACGTGAGAGATTATTTCTTGGTTTCTTGTTCAGTCATTAATAAGCAGTTATTTTAGATAATAGTAGAAACAATGCCTCAAGGAGTCCTATTGAAAAACCAAATATAGCTGCCTGCCATCCACAGAATAGAAGAGTTTTCCTGAAAAACCTGCTAGTGGAGAAGACCTCCTAGACAGAGACATAGGCTAAAGAGAGCCCAAAAAGGATTCTTTGCATGTATAATCCTGCATAATCCCGAATGTGCCTCCAGTTCCGCATGTAGGACTAAATAATACAAATATGACAAAGTTCCTAGATTCATGTAGATATAGAACAACATATAAGTTATCATGCTTGCATATCCATCATTTGAGTCTCAACGAATTATTCAATAATTACATATCCGATTTGACCGATGGACGAATATGCAACACATACGTTTCATGTTTGTTTGAGTACATATAATGATTCCCCAATATCATGCTAGAATAGCTAGGATTTTGAAAGAAGATGCCATTCGTTTGATAAGAAATAAAAGGAATATCAAGATTAGCGTGGCTGGGCTGAAGCAGCTACTTTCAGAAGTAACAGAAGAAAGCAACGACTGGAGTGGGAGAGTCAGAGTCGAAAGAGATTCCTCCTTCTTTCTCTCATTCAAAGCTCGTGCATGAGACTTTCATCTCTTACGTCTAAATGATAAAGAAAGAGCTGTCTTCTTTCTTTTTGGTCACCTTCCTCGCGTATAAGACCGAATCTATTCGATTTCTAAGATTACTAATCCTGCTTTGAGAATCAGCTACATCAGTGGTTTGTAGACAGCTGACTTTTCCAAATCTTTTCGAGCCTTGGTTTCCGTAAAGGCAAGTCAGAAAGATTGAAAAATACATTTTCATCTGATTTGATTCGTTCTCAATAGCCATGAGATGATCATCTTGGTGATCCTTTTGTCAACAGATGCTCTATTACACATTCCATAATAGTCTCTGAAGGATGAACCAACTATATAGCATCTACATCAAATAATTCAAAGTGTATATGCGTCATTAGTCCGATCCTTTGTAGGAGACTACCCGTAATAACAGACACAAAAAATGGATCTATTTATCATAAAGATTCGTTATTCCTGACCCTACTTCACATGGTGTTATTTGAACAAAAAATCTCAATAAACTTTAGTGTGAAATTGTATTGGTCTGAGTGGGGATAGCATTTCTCTTCTGCATGTCTATGGAGTTTTGAAAAAATCAAACATCTCAGGATATAGATATAGGTAGAATTTGTCGAACAGACACTCCTTCGTATACGTCAGTCCATTGATGAAAGGACTGAGAAACAGGAACCCAATTCCTACAGTAGTGAATAAGCGCAATTGGAAATTCCTGGGCGTTATACATTTGTGTATTGATAAGACCATTCACTATTTCTTGAGTTCAATCCTACAGATATAGACCCTTATAGCAAGAGAAACCACTTGAACCAAGTCAGAAACACCCCACCATGATAAATATTTCATGTGCTTCTCATTAGACAGTACATCTCTCTTGGTATATCCAGATAATGGTAGGAACATAAGCTAGAACATTCTGAGCTATAAGATAGTTATTAAATCAATTAGCACCACATAAAAAACATTCTATCCTAGAGTGGCTGTTAGCGTGAATAACGAAACTCTATTATAGCCATTCTGTACATTCAATGCTCTACGGATGAAGGAATACATAGAGTTGAACATAGTAAAATAAAAATTGAAAGATTTCGTTGAAATTATTTCGTTTGAAATTTCCCGAAGCTAACTGGACTAACTTCTTTCATCCGAACAATGGAAGGGCGTATGCTCATTTACTAAACTTGTTGAAGATGAAATAGAACCAAAGTCTATCTTTTTGATCAGAGTTGAATCGTCATCCGAAGGTGGGCCAAGGAAACAGGATACATTCTGAGGAAATGAAACTTGAACGATAGAGCATCACACCATAAATTCTCATCGAATCAAATGAAGTTTTCATTCTGTACATGCCAGATCATGAATTAGTAACTGCATCCAATCTCCGAAAAGTTAGTTTCGGTTTTCTATTTTTGGAATGGGTTATTTACATCCCTGAATAGGATCAAACATGATTCATGATATTCCATAAGATTCCTCTTTCTTTATTCTTAAACAAGCCCCGAGAGAAACAGATTGATCTATAGTTTTTATCATCTTTCTTTTCCTTTTGTTTTCGAGAAGATATCGATCAATTCATTCTTTCTTTTTCTATTGATTCTTTTCGATCGAGCCATATGGATCCATGGATCTATGTGTCTATAGATCCTGTTTATGGATTAACAAGTAATGTACTTTCTATTTGCACCTCTGCCATTCTAAAGATCTCTTCCTTTTTGCATGCGCATAACATCGCTGGCAGCATCTACTAATTAGACAATTTAGAAAGCCACATGCTTCGACCAGACGTTTTCAGAGATACCCTAATAACCAACGAATGCAAGTGCTTTTCATATGCCAGATCCTATTTAATCGAACGGTAGAGTGATCCGCCTACACGTCTGCTTTTACTGCTATATCGGAGATTTCCACGTATTGCGGTAAAAACGTTATTTAATTTATTTCTGTCTTTTATTGAATCTTTTTAAAGCTCGATAGATAATTTGATAAGCCAATGAATTTTTTCCGTGTTTCATAATACAGTTATATATATTAACTAATCGGTACGATAAATTGGATCCAGATTTTGCGGTTTTCTTCTGCAGTACCTCGACATGTATGAGCGTGAAGAGTTCAAGAATCAGTTTGCCCTATTTTTATGGGCCTAAAAACAGATCCACTTATTTGTTTTTTAACCCCATATTGTAGGAGTGGATCTCAAAAGAAGATATGAAGATCTCCTCAATAAACCATCTGACTTTCATCGAATACGGCTACAAATTCTATATGTATCTATGAGATCAGGTATAGATTCTGTTTTACTCACCCAAATTGGTATCCGTTTCCCTCCTTTTCTTTTCTATGCTGAGGATTGATCCTGTATTTTACATATCCATACGATCAGGTCCTTAGGTTTTTCCAGAAATGAGTGTAATGCTAAAAAAGTGCTTCAGATCATTGCTATTTGACTCGGACCTGTTCATAGAAAAGTCAGGTATTTCAATTGTTTGTTGTACGGATAAAGTAAAGGAAACCTCTGAAATGATTTCAATGTGAACCTTGGACTATCGTAGTTTCGAATCAGATCTCTTTAGAAAGAGAGATCTTTTGCCTCATGGTAGCCTATTTTAGTCCCTTGAAACTTTCATTATTGGGTTCTTCTACACTTCACATGTTCTGGCGATTTACATGGCATCATCAAATAGTACAAGTCTTGGATAAGAATCTAACACTTTTCGAACACCCTTGTTGGCAGATCCTTTACTCCATGGCATCTAGGGTTATCGAACAGTATGATATCTCTGGGTAAATCATAACCCTTCTCCTCTCTTACTAATACTACAGAATGTTCTTCTTGTAAGTGCTGTGTACAGGTATGTGCAGTGATTTCAAATCAGAAGTTAATCGTACTCTGTAGCTTTATAAAGTGAGTTTGGTTGGGTGATAGTGGAAAAGTTGACAGATAGTCACCCTTCTGCCCTCTACAGAACCATGCATGAATTTTTACCTCATACGGCTCCTCGTTCAATTCTTTTTCAAAGTAATTGGGTCCTTTTTCTTCGTTCGAATCCTCCTTTCTTCACTCCGTCCCGAGAACTAGAACCAATTCAGTCACATTTTCGCTATTTCCAATGGAGCGCACCATTTATGATAAGGAAGATTATGGTTTTACCAGTGTAGGATCAAATCACGATCTTATATTAAGAACAGAGATCTTTTTCTCATTCTAATCCTTTATCACTCATTCTTCGAGAATCGAAGATCCTTTTCGAGTTTGAATTTGTTCATTTAAGGTCCTGGAAATACTTCTATCTTCTACTTATTTTTGGTGTTTTATTTATTTATTTGATTTTTATTTCTTTTTATTATTTTTATTTTTTCTTCTTTATTTCATTTCTGATTTTCTTTTCCCTCTCTTCTTCCCTTCCATCATTCCTTAAGTCCCATAGGTTTGTGATCCTGTAGGAGATCAGCCCATTTTCTCGTCAGGCGAAGGATGAAAGATTGATTTTCGATCAAAGTCAAAGTACTATGTGAAATCTTCTGTTTTTTCCTCTTCCTCTGCTCCTACTCCACTTGCATTACTTAAGCCATTTCCAATCAAGCAAAAACCTTTTCTTCTGAATCAGTATTAATACATTCCAATTTCCTTCCGATATTCCCCAAGGAAAATCCGGGTGGATCAAATTGACCAAGTGGGTGGCGGCTTATCCATGCAGTTACTCTTCAAATAGGAATAAATTTTCAGAAATATCCTGGCTTCCGTACTTTGGTAAGTCGTCAGAGATCCTTTCGATAGCCTATATTGTATTGAAAGGGATATCTATATGACCGATCGGTGCCGTAAGGCCCCTTGTGCCAACAGGGCCAGGAAAGTATACTGAAAGAGACAGTTCTTTTCTATTATATTGTATTTAAGTGATCTCAGCTCAGTGAGTCCTTTCTTCCCGTGACAGACTGTGGCATGATCCACATTTATTTTGTCTCTGTTCTGGACCGAGGGAAAGGGGCTCGGCAGGAAGAAGGTTAGTACCATGAGAGGAAACAGGAGGTCAGCCTGCTTCAAATATACAACACGGATTCTGAAAATGCAATGGGGTTGGACCCTCATGTCAAGTCAGATAGATCAATGATCTTTCCACGGTCAATCTTTGCCTGCTAGGCAGAGGGGTAAAGAAATTTCAAATTCTGTCTCAGTAGGAATGTATTTCTATTACTATGAAATTCATAAATGAAAATGAAAGTAATTAATGGTAAATTAAACCCTTATCCTTTTTTTAGTGACGAAACTTGTATGTGTTCCCAAGAAAAAAATTTTCCCTTTTTTTCAGGGCTCAAAAGGGCGTGGGGAAAAACATAGGGAAAAGGGAAATCTTGAATGGAAAATTTAAAAAAAATGGGCTCAGTTCCTTCGGAAAAGGTAAAATTTTCCCAAAAAAGGGGTTTTCCGTATCATCTTAACCCGTTCTTTCTTCCCCTTTTTTTAAAAATACCGAAACAGGTTCTTCTCCCACCAGTATCAAGAAAAGAACATCGAAAAAAATCTTCTTCATGTAAAAACTGCTCAAATTTTGATCAGGAAAATCTCGGGTTTTCTTTTTTAAACCATGTGCTTTGGGTCGAAACCTGGGCCAAACCTATTTCCGATAGGGCGGTTTTACAATTGAATCCTATTTTTTTCCCCTTTTTTACTATCCATATATCCCTAAATAGTGCGAAAAAAAGGCTCCGGCCAAATTGTTCAGGAATAGTGGGGTTGAGTTTTTCGACCCCCTTTTCCTTAGGATTAGTTAGTTCTATTTCTCGATGGGGGGGGGAGGATATAACTCCCCGCGGGGAGTGTCCCCCTTGACGTGGGGGAAATCATCAGTTCGAAACCCAAATTTTCCCCAAACCTAAAGGATTTTCTATTTTGGCCCCCCCGTCCTGATCCAAAGGGGAATGGATAAAAAGGCTCGTGGGATTGACGTGATAGGGTAGGGGAAAGGCCCATTTTTGGGGAGCGAAATCCCGGCTAATATAAGGGGCCCTGGATACAGGTTATGCCTTGGAAAAAAGACAATTCCCGATCCCCTTTGTCTACGAAAAGGGGGTATAAGTAATGCAACTATGAATCTCATGGAAGTTCGATCCTGGCTCCCGGATGAACGCTGGCGGCATTAAAAAACATGCAAGTCGGACGGAAATAGGTTTCCCGTGGCGGACGGGTGGTAACGCGTAAAAACCTGCCCCTTTGGGGGGGAAAAACAACTGGAAACGGTTTAATCCCGTAAACTGGGGAGTAAAGGGGGAATCCGCCCGAGGGGGGCTCGCGTCTGGTTAGCTAGTTGGTGAGGCAATGGCTTGCAAGGCGATGATCAGTGGCTGGCCCGGAGGATGATCAGCCACCCCCGGGACTGAGACACGGCCCGAACTCTACAGGAGGCAGCGGGGGGAAATTTTCCGTGGGCGAAACCCGGGCGGACCCAATGCCGGGGGTGGAAGTAGAAGGCCACGGGTCGTGAACTTCTTTTTCGGAAAAAGAAAAAAGGGGCGGTATCTGAGGAAAGCATCGGCTAACTCGGGCCGCCCGCGGTAAGGGGGGAGTTTAAGCGTTACCCGGAAGGGTTGGGCGTAAAGCGTCGGGAGGTGGCTTTTCAAGTCCGCCGTCAAATCCCAGGGCTCAACCCTGGACAGGCGGGGGAAACTACCAAGCTGGGTACGGTGGGGGGCGGGAGAATTTCCGGTGGGCGGTGAAATGCGTAGAGATCGGGAACCCCAAACGGCAAAAGCACTCTGCTGGGGACACTGACACTGAGAAAAAAGCTGGGGGACCCGGGGGTTAGATCCCGTAGTCCTGGCCGTGATGGATATAGGCGCTGGGGTATCGGCCCGTGCAGTGCTGAAATAACGCGTTGTACCCCCCGGGGGAGTACGTTCGCGGGAATGAAACTAAAAGGGGGTTGGGGGGGGGCCCCGCAAAAGCGGTGGGCATTGGTTTAATTCGATCCCGGAAGAAATTTACCAGGGCTTGACATGCCGTAAAATCCTCTTGAAAGGAGGGGTGCCTTCGGGAACGGGGAACAGGGGGGTCATGGCTGTCGTAAACTCGTGCCGTAAGGTTTTGGTTGTCCCCCAACAGGCCCCCCCTCGTTTTTAATTGCCACATTGATTTTGGAACCCTGAACAGACTGCCGGTAATAAGCCGGAGGAAAGGTGAGATGACATCAAGTCATCCTTGCCCATATGCCTGGGCGACACACGTGCTACAATGGCCGGGACGGGTCGCGATCCCGCGGTAGGCTAACCCCAAAAACCCGTCCTCAGTTCGGATTGCAGGCTGCAACTCGCTGCATGAAGCGGGATCGCTAGTAATCCTTGATCAGCCATACGGCG
Organism: Acanthochlamys bracteata; assembly: GCA_019914995.1. Classification (NCBI taxonomy): domain Eukaryota; kingdom Viridiplantae; phylum Streptophyta; class Magnoliopsida; order Pandanales; family Velloziaceae; genus Acanthochlamys; species Acanthochlamys bracteata. The sequence goes on from JAFKAK010000471.1 coordinate 26,609, forward strand.
GTGAATTCGTTCCCGGGCCTTGTACCACACCGCCGTCACACTAGGAGCTGGCCATGCCCGAAGTCATTCACCGCTGTACCAAGAGGGATGCGAAGGCAGGGCTAGTGAGCTGCAGGTAGAAATCATGTAACAAGGTAGCCATGCTGGAAGGTGCGGCTGGATCACCCCCTCCTTTTCAGGAGGCTAATGCTTATGCTTGTTACGTGGCCCAGTTTGTGCTGCTTCACACCCAAAAGAAGCGGCTACATCCTGAGCTAAGCTTGAATGTAAGTCCCCACCTCTTTCGTTTCTCGACGGTAAATGGGAAGACCAAGCTCATTAAACTTAAACCTCCTAAGTCAGAACAAGTTGTCGGATCCCCCTTTTTGCACTTATGCTCCCTCACGTGGCAGCGACTGTAGAGGCCTCAAAGAAAAGAGGATGAGTTTCTCGCTTTTGGCATGAGCCTCCTGGGAGGCCACGACAAACTATTAGCTCAGTAGTAGGCGCGCCCCTGATAGTGCGTCATTGTGCCTGGGCTGTGGAGGCTCTCAGCCATGGATAGTTCAATGTGCTCATCAACGCCTGACCTGGAGGGATGGATCATCAAGGCACATTAGCATGGCGTACTCCTCCTGTTCAGGATCGGGTTTGCAAACTTATCCTCAGGAGGATAGATGGGGCGGTTCAGGTGAGATCAAATGTAGATCTAACTTTCCTATCATTCACGTCAGGGATCCGGGCGGTCAGGGGCCACATGGCTCCCTCTCTTCTCGAGAATCCATACATCCCTTATCAGTGTATGGGCAGCTATCTCCTCGAGCACAGAGTTTGGGGTTCAGCCTCAATGGGAAAATGGAGCACCTAACAACGCATCTTCACAGACCAAGAACTACGAGATCACCCTTTTTCATTCTGGGGTGACGGAGGATCGTACCATTCGAGGCCTTTTTTCATGCTTTTCCGGAGGTCTGGATAAAGCAGCAATCAATAGGATTTCCCTAATCCTCCCTTCCCGAAGGAAGAACGTGGAAATTCTTTTCCTTTCACAGGGACCAGGAGATTGGATCTAGCCATAAGAAAGAATGCTTGAGTATAAATAACTCATATGGTGTTTGGCCCTCAATTTTCACAGGCGCCACTGATCAGTACAATAGGATGTGTCTATTTATCTATCTCTTGACTCGAAATAGGGCAGAGTTTGAAAAAAGGATCTTGCATTGTCTGAGTTGAGCCCAGGAGGGTCTCTTAACGCCTTC